>JANHFT010002008.1:42190-52644 GCA_032467955.1 Pseudoxenodon macrops | reverse complement strand
AGTGCTTTACAGCCCTCTCTAAGCGGTTTACAGAGTCAGCATATTGCCCCCAACAATCTGGCTCCTCATTTTACCCACTTTGGAAGAATGGAAGCCTGAGTCACCCTTGAGCCTGGTAAGATTTGAACTGCCAAATTGCAGGCAGCTGGCAATCAGCAGAAGTAACTTGCAGTACTGCATTCTAACCACAGCACCACCACGGCTCTTGATAGTAATCAGCTGGTAATAATTTCTTTCAAATTATGTGGACATCAAAATGGATGTATAATAATCTATGTGTGGTTAATACTTGTGTAGTTTTGGGGTTGATTTTCCACTAAACAGTAGTGGAATGCAATTGTGCTCTAACAAAGTAATATGTTACTAAAGTCTACTTTCAAATAAATTCATCCTGGCTTTCCTCACATTACAGACTTTGATGTTAAGTATTGTGGATAATTGCATTTCTATCTGTGGAAGTAAGATGTGATATCCTTTAGCACATTTTTTTGAAAAATGTTTTGTGAAACAAGAAACTTTAAATTGTTTTGCTAGGTAGCCTGATGTAAGTCTACTGTCTATTTTGAGGATTACAATGAGCTGTAAATAAATGCAAACACAGGCCTTGTTTGCAGATTGTAGTCTTAATCCAAAACTATCAGAGATTTGTGGGGAAAGTGGCTTCCCACAGCCAAACACTCAAATCCACTGCTATGTTTAGATATTTGCATAACACCAATGCCTTGATGATAAGTGTTGCTGGAATTTGTATTGGCGGATGAAGCACCATCATTGCTGTGACCCACTGTTGAGCCTTTTTTTTCCCAGCACGTGGATGAAATTTTGGTTTACACCACATTCTGTGATCTCTCCACCTCTGAGAATTTCACTTGAGAGGAAGGTTATAGGGCAGACCAGCATTTTAATTCATTTATTTTACATGTTCAGAGTCCTTTTAGCTGAACTGTTCTTCATGGGGAGGGAGAGATAAATGGTTCTCATTAATTTGAAAATTGGAGAGAAAGTAACTCTGTCTACTTTCCAAGGGAAGATTTGATTGATTATGTGCCATCAAGTTGGTGTTGTCTCTTAATGACCGCATACATAGACTTTCTTCACCACAATCTTTCTCTAATCTTTCTGAATCTTTCTGAAGTTCCTTCAGAACTTCCAATGGTGCACCCATCACTACAATAACCTAATTCCATCTACTTTGCTACTGGGTTGCCCTCTTCTCTTTCCTTCCACCTTTCCTAACATTAGAAAGGGAAGACTCAAGGCCATAGAATAGTTGAAAGACTTGAGCTTGATTTTTTTGCAAACAGTGTATTGTAAGTGAGCAGCCTATTAAGTGAGGGACTTGGAAGGCTCTATCCTTTCATGGTGTTATAGTTTTCTAAAATGCAATTACTGCTCAGTAGGTGCATGACAATCAGTACAGTGCAATATCTTCTGTGTTTATAATGTCAGCATGTGGCATGTGCCTTGTAACTGTCAAAGGAGTAGGAGGTGCTAAAAAAAAATCCGTGTGGTTTCGGAGACTGCAGGCTTCGGTTGCTGCTGGGCTTGTTACTTACTTTGCATATTCGAGTCTGATTTTCTGTCTACAAACATAACACAGTTAAAACCGCTGTTCTAATATCCCTGCCTGTTTGATGTAAGCCTTTATTGAATGAAATAAATCATTTCCTTCCCACCAATCTCTTGTGGCAAACAGAGATGAGAGATTTTTTTTTCATTTTGCCCTTCAAACTTGCTAATTTGTGACCTGTTCTTATCAAAGAACCTAATCTAATTAATTGCAGAATTCTGCAGTTTTACAATGCAGGCATAAAATTCCCTGGTTCATTTTGCCTTCTTATTTTAATGGCACCCTCTTAGTGGGTCATAAGCAGGAGAGATATTTCAATTAATTTGAAACTAACTGAACTCAGTAATGGACAGGATCCACAATTTCTTCAAAGGCCTAATTAAGTCATGAAATAAGCAAAAAGATCTTCCAGAGAAAATAATATCAGGGGATGAGTATCTGTTTAAGGAAATTTTCAATGGAAAACAGTAGTTTTGAAGCAGAGCAAGGTCATCTGGTCCTGCACTCAAGGAGTGGTAAGTGGCCTGCTGTGGCAAAGGGCAAACAGAAAATGTGAATCTGTCTAGAGGACAATTTAAGTTTCAGATAGACACAATTTGAACCTGTAGCCTTCCTAGTAGCAAACTGAAATTGAAGTAAGGCTTTGGAAGTTAAAACCAATTATTTAAATTGAATGTGGATACACGTGGATCCAAGAAATTGTAAAGACACTATTTTCAAACTGCCCATATCCAATTATCCAATAAATGAATCCAATGAATCCAAATCCAATAAAAGACCAGTATCTTTAAAAAAAAATAGCAATAGCACTTAGGCTTATATATTGCTTCATAGTGCTTTTACAGCCCTCTCTAAGCGGTTTACAGAGCCAGCATATAGCCCCCAACAATCTGGGTTCTCATTTTACCCACCTCAGAAAGATGGAAGGTTGAGTCAACCTTGAGCAGGTGAGATTTGAACTGCCGAACTGCAGCTAGCAGTCAGCTGAAGTAGCCTGCAGTGCTGCCCTCTAACCACTGCGCCACCTCAGCTCTAAGCTATTCCTTCCCATGATTTTAACACAATGTTTATGTTGATGCAGTCCAATATTGCATTGGTTTCTTTGTGAACTACAACACACTACTGGCTCACACTTAAGTTGTGGTCTATTAGGAGCCCAGATCCTTATCACCAAAACAACTGCTAAATTAGGTACTATTATCCTAAATCTGTAAAAATGTGTTTTTTCCTTAAGTGCAGAACCTTACCTTTCTCCCTAGTGAACAACAGTTTTTTGGATATGGTCCAATGTTGAAATCTTATCAAGATTTTTTTTTTAACTTGGTGCTCATTTCTTGAAATATTATTGAAGTAGTAGAGTTGCAGTGGGATCATCCTTCCCACTTTATCAAGAAAAACGTTATCAAATGCGTCACTGTAGTTGAGGTTTATTATATTCATAGCTTTCCTTTGGTCTACTAATATAGTTACTCTGTCATTACAACCTGTCTGACATTTTAAGAAACCCATGCTGGTTTCTAGTAATCACTTTTTACCTTTCAAAATGCATGCAAGCTTACTGCTTGAGATTCAGCAATTCAGCAGTTCAGCTTTCTCTCTGTTGTCCTTCAATATCTTGTTCATCAAGTAGCAGATCAAACTTTCCTTTTAATCTGCATATACCAAAGAATCCTTTTATGCTATTGTTGGCTTCATTGGAAGCCTCGATTTATTCTGAACCCTAGGTTTGCTTAAAGAATTCGTTTATTTGCTGATATTTTGCTTCTGTTAAATAACCTTCTTACCATTTTTTGAACATGTCCTTTTTGGTTTTTTTAATTTATGAGAACGTTCTCTGCAACCACACTGGTCTCAACAGGTCTCCCAACTTTCTGTTTGGACCTTAACAATCTTTTCCTTCCAGCCTTCCTGAACTGTTTTTCATTTCAGGATATCGATCTATCATGGAATCCTTCATATATTTTTTCTCCTTAACTTAGTAAACTCAGCTTTCATGAAATTAGTGTTCCTCACCTAGAACACCAAACTCACTAGTCACTCTCTCTCAAGATTCTTACATTTCTTCAACTTATTTTTTTCCTGACTAGAAAATATTAATTCTGGTATAGCTGAATTTCAGAAAAGAAATTATGCACCGGGAAGGGGGCTCATCTAAAAAAAAAAGAGGTATCTGCATCTATGGGTTGGTTTCAGAATGGTTGCTTGAACCCTTATCCTTTTATCCAGCTAAAGCAGTATTTTATGCTGGCAAAATGCTACTTGTCAGTGCGGACAAGGAATCTCTATTATTCTGCAGTATGAATGTTGGTTATACTGAGGCTGATGGGATTGGAAGTAACCAATGGTACAGATAAAACTGGATTAGATAGGCCAGTGATATACCTTGATATATGACAGCTTTCAAAACATTTTCTCCCTACCACATGTACTCAGTAGGAGTGCATGTCAGCTCCTAAGTGCTACACGCGTAGTAATTAACGCATGCATTTACTCAGCTTGGTATGCCTATGACTAAAGGCTTTTAACAGTTTACAACAGAAAGCCATTTAAATGTGAGTATGAACAATTGCTAACATAGAAATTAAATGGGTAAATCGAATATAATTCATGGTGAGAATTGACGGAATCAGCAGCTAAAGGGCTCTATGAAAATATGTGTTTTGAGGGTCACCTTTAAAACTGATAATGAGATTAGGCTCACTCAATGTCAGAGGGAGTCCATTCTTAAGACCAGCAGCAGCAGCAGCAGAGGAGGAATTTGAGTCCTCACCCGATGAACTCATAGCAATTTTAGGTAAACCTTTTGAGATGATCTTATTAAGAGTGAAGATTTTTCTGGATAGAGGTCTAGACCTAAACTGTTGAGGGACTTCAAATAATGACCCGGTACTTTTGGCTGGAAATGAATTGATAGCTTTGACATCAAATGTGGGAAAGCATCTGTGGAGTATTCAGAAAAAAAGTCATGGCCAAACAAAACTATTTTATTTGTGCAGGTAGAGGGTCCCCATCCCATTTGCCAATCATTAAATGCAATTCTTTATTAATTAAATGCTATAAAGTATCATCAAAGACAGCACAATCTCTAGGGAAATGCATTCATAGCAATGATTGATCATGCTATGGTATTTTTAGCTGAGACAAGTCCTTACTTTGCTTGGTTACAAGGCTACTACCTTCATAGGCTAATAATTGTAGCATCTAATTCTATGTTCTGGTAGTTAGTCTGCTCTCTTCGATCATGAAAGTATACATGATAGACACAATTAGCATTTGCATTAATGAATTCTTCTCATACCACTGGGGATCGCCTTGGGAAATTCATTTTAATTACAAGTATGTGATGCCATTTTGACTAATGTATTTTTTTCCCCTCTTTGCAACCCAGCTTGGAAACCGGAGGCAATACTTCATGCAACGCTGATGTTTCCCTGGCTATTAGGGAACTATAGTGAAAGGATTCCTTCCCTCCTAGCTCAAATCTGCTTTAAAACCAGCTATTGATTTCTTCACAGATGGAAGCATTTCTCCAAGCTGACTTCATTTGAACTTGGACTTGGCATCAACTCAAGAAGCAATAATGAATTTGAAACCCTTTCTAGATCAGATTTTTATTCTGAGAAATTTAACTTGTGTGCTGTATTGAGCTTTTTTTCAAATTTTGTCTTGAACTGAATTCCTAGCCTTGACTAGGAGAAAAAGGTGAAACTTTTCCCCCTTCTTATCTTTCTCTTTACACCCTTGGTAAGGAGGGAGGAATCTTCAGCCTCAAGATATTTAGAATAGATTTCTGAGATCCAAGAATGAAAACAAAAATAAATATAGAAATAACATTGAGGGTTAAGCAATATAGCTGATGCTAAGGATTCTTGTATTATTCAAGCTTATTATTCAAGCAAGAGATACCAGAATGTCTATTCTTGACCATAAGATGATGTTTTGCAGGTGGGAACATAATTTCTGAATACCATTCTTAATACCACAGAGGTTTAAACTGAAGACTGTTTTGGTGCCACTCTGTTTAAATACTGCCCTTAGTATTCTTTTTGAATGAAGATTTCTAAGATGGCTTTTGTGATTGAGACTTTGTTTCAGTTATGTTTATCTGGCTAAAATGCACTTCAGGAAAAGCTTCTCCCAAAGTGCCTATCCTAACCACAAAGTAAAAGCCATCTTGGCTTGCTTTGCTTATTTTTTCTTCCGATGGCTGATTCATGTCAACAAACTAGGGCCTTTATTCCCTTCAAATCTATATTCCTCTCAGATGTAGATATTGAAACTGGAACACTGCACTGCTTCTTGAAATACAACAACTGAAGAGTAAATGCAAGACATTATCCTGAGCATGAGTGGAGATCCAAATTTGACCTTTGTCTCCCTTACCTAAATAATTCTTGCCTTGAAGGAGACATGGGGCAATTGAGGTGCAGTTCTTATTGTGGTGCATTTAACAAGATGAATGGCAGCTCCTGAGGACCAGTCAAATTACAGGACAAACCTTCACCTGCTTCCCCAATGGCTGCTGATACCTAGTTGAATAGATCCATTCCTGGAAATATAAATGCCTCTCTTTGCCTCTCTATTACAAATAGTATTTGCCATCCTGTAGGTAAAAAAAGGCCATTATATCCTGCTTCTCCTAAGACTTGCATTTAGAAAACAGTCCTTTTCTGTATCTTTCATTTTTCTTTTGCTTTCATCTGTTAACTTTTTGTGTGATCTGGTTATGTTTCCTAACAATTTAATAAAAATTCTGTGAAACATATATGAGTCCTGTAATGTCAGTTATACTGAATCCAAACATGAGGGGCTGGGGCTTAATTGGTTTATTGAATTAAAAAAACAAGGGGTTGAATTGCTTGGCATACCAAACCTAAATCACGGTTTACAAATAATTGGGTTTACAAATAATCTTATAATATGCTAATTCAGAAATCAAATTAATCACAGTATGGGTGGGTCACCATGTCTTATTAAGTCATTATCTTCACATCTTTGACAATTCTCAATTTGCTCAATTGTGAATTTGAAGTACATTCCAAATTACTGTAAAGATGTTTACTAGAAGCAAGAAACTTTGCATGCTTACTTAAGGGGAAAGAACAAAACTAAATATATTTAGATTTCTCTTGATCTAGGCATCTACTGCTTTTGAGATCTACAAACATTTTAAAAAATTAAAAATTAAGTCAATTTCCAAGTGACTTAATGTATTGATCTTTTTGATGCTGATCTATATTTAAATATAATACAGGTAGTCCTAGACTTATGACCACGTCTCAGCCCAAAATTTCTGTTGCCAAGCAAGACAGTTAAGTTTTGCCACATTTTACGACCTTTCTTGCCACAGTTGTTAAGATAATCATTGCGGTTGTTAAGTGAATCATGCCATTGAGTGAATCTGGTTTTCCCCATTGACTCTGCTTGTCGGAAGCTGGCTGGAAAAGTTACAAATGGTGATCACATGACCCAGGGACAGGACAATCATCATAAAAAACATGGCAGTTGCCAAGTGACTGAATTTTGATCACACATGACCATGGGGATGCTGCAATCCTTGTAGTATGAAAACCAATCATAAGTCATTTCTTTTCAGTGCTGTTGTGACTTTAATCTGTCACTAAATAAATAGTTGTAAGTCTAGAACTACTTGTATACACAATGATTCTATGAAGAACCTAATTGCATAATTAACAAAATGTGTTTTAGTTTTAGGTTGTTCTTTTTTAAAACTAAGTTTATCTCAAATTTCTCCTGGCTTAAAATACTATTTTTCAACCACCCAGATCAGCTTAAAATTTTTCTGATCCCCTCCTTCCCTCCCGAAATTTCTAGACAGATTGAAATGACACACAATATCAGTAAATGCTGGAGTAAATGCTTCTCAATCTTGGTATGATATCAGCAAAATTTAATTAAAATGGCCCGACTTCAGTTGACTGTTTAACATATTTGGATATAAGCTAGTCTAATATTTCAGTTGAACCCTCCATAAAGATGTTTTATCTGTTATTTGGGAATTAATAAAATTTACAATGTATACACTTCTGAGGACTATAACCAATGTAAATGTTTTATTTTACATTCTTAAATATATTCAACGTTTGACAAAGTTGGAAAACTCTGGTAGGTTTGAAAATGACTGCTGATAAAATAAAATCTGATTTATAGAACTGAAAAAGCCTAAATAAGGGTGGTAAAATCTTCTGCTGTGTAATTCATATTATATTTTTAGATGGGGAGGCTGATTCCATGCTATAGCTCAGACACTCTCTCATTTGGCCTAACTTGGGAAGGTATACTTATCATTTTCAGAACAAGCCGAGATATCAAGGAAACTTTAGATAACTCGTTATTTGTTCTAGCTTTCCATAACTTCCCAAATGGGAAATACTGCTAATGGAGTAGCCTTTTTGCTCAAGGAGGGAAGAATTCTGTGAAAATGCACAGAGGAGCATATCTGCAATCCTTAAGACAAGAGGTGGCTACTGTATAGTTGCTGTATACTCAAGTTATTTGAAGCTAAGCCAATAGCTTTTTGCCTCTTTAGGAACTTGTACAACACAAAATTTTAAAATCAGCCCTTCAGGTCCCAGATTGTGCCTGTCTCTAATGATACCCTGCAACTAGGGGCTTCAGGAAAATGGAGACTAAAGTATGGATGACCATACCGGAGGTGGGTTCCTAATGGTTCTCTTCTGTTCTACCAAACAGTTAGTAACTTACTGGCCCGGTTTGGTAGTACTGTTAGCAACCTGGGCCTGCCCCGCCCCTGAGCCCTTGAGCCCCTGAGATTGCAGCGCTGTAGGCACCGCCATCTTGGACTTTGCTTCTGCGCAAAAGCTTTTTTAAAGCATTGTTCATGTACGCATGTGTGTGCGGCTGCAGTGCAGGGCCGCAGTGCGCCCCTCAGCGAACCGGCAGTAAGAAGATTTAAAACTGACCTTTGGACCATACCACTTATTGGCCCAGACCCCGCCCCCATCTTGGTTTATTAATTGAAAGTAATGATTTTCAAACTACATGGAAAGAGACAATCTCACTCCTGGACTTCTTTGTAGCATTGCATATAGTCAGGCCAAAGTATTAATTAAACTGTGCAGCAAGCACAGAGTGCCAATTTTGTCAAGCCAGGACTCTAACCTTTATTGCCAGTGAATGTAACAGGTATTCTTTCTCCTCTATGGCATACCAAACTAGTCTTGAACTCCCTCAACACAAGAGGGCCTCTATTCTGGTATCATGCCATCCCCTCAGCTGTCATTGAAAGATGATAGAGAAAGATTCCCTACCCAGAGAGACAATGCCGCTGTGACTCTGGACACACAGATACCACAGAACATATGCTTCACCAGTGCCTGCACTATGGAAACATTTGTAGTAACCTAATTTTCCCATTACTGCATAAATGCCCAAGGCACTCAAATACCAGCCCTGCTCCAACATAGAGGGTTGCTAGCATCTGCACAGCAGCATTTAAAATTCATCAGGCGATCTATAAACTAGACTTAATGAGCACCTAGATCCGTGATGGCAAACCTATGGCACGAGTGCCACAGGTGGCATGCGGAGCCATATCTGAGGGCACGCTAGGTGCCCTATGTCAGCGCAACAGCCAGCTGATTTTCACCCTTCCATAGGGTGGGGGAGGCAGTTTTTGCCCTCCCCAGGCTGCAGGAAATGCTCTTGAAGCCTGGGGAGGGTGAAAAACAGCACAACGGGCCAACAGGACGTTCCTTTCCGAACATCCGGTTGGCCCGTTGGGTCTATTTTTCGCCCTCTAGAGGGTTCAGGAGGCTTTCCTGAAGCCTGGGGAAGGGCGAAAAATGGCCTCACCAGAGAGAGGTCTGCGCGCATGCATGGGGTGGTTGTGTGTGCATGCATAGGCACGCATGGCATTGCCCATTAGGGCAATTGCATTATGGGTATGGGCATACATGTGCATGACATCCCCACCCCGCTCTTGGCACGCAATGTCAAAAAGGTTAGCCATCACTGACCTAGATCATCATATTAGGGTGCTCTATGATTTGATAGTTTTCCATATACTAACCTTTTATGCTCCCCTACAACCTCTAATGCTCTTGTCCTTTCTTTCAGATGTTTATAGACTTTTATATATGCTTTCTGTTTTACTATCTTCTGGTTTTTCATTTTTGTATATTTTTTAGGCTCTAGTATGCTTTTTAATTGAGTGTGCTGAATGCCCTTAGTGCTGTATCTCAACCATGGCCTTTCCCTGAAATATATGTTATTCATTATAATAAAAATGAAATAAAAATTAAAGCACACTTTTTTGTAGCCATTGGCAACTGTAAGAGAAAAGTTAATTCAATTTTGTTGCTGGTGTTGTTGAACCCTCAGAGACATACATTTCAAGAAGAAGCTATAAATTAAGGAACAATAGCGCTAAATGTTTTTTGCAGTATATAGATTTAAGGACATAATAGATTGATACTGCAGTTGCTTAATACATTTTTTATTGCGGGAAGCATATCATATCAGACAGTATATATTAATGTCTTAATGTCTTATTATATATTAATTATATATTATATTTTTAGTATAATAGTATATTATATGTAATTATATAACAATTATATTATTATATAACATACTAATTATATGTTAATGTATTAATGTCTGCATATTAGACATTAGTACAATTGAATGAATCCAGAGTTATTTCATGAGAAGAGTCGTCCACTCCTCTGCTCGCAACAGAACACCTTATGCCACCAGACTTGAAATTTTGGGTTTAGACAACTTAGAACCTCACCATCTTCGATTCAACCTAAGTGTAATACATAAAATTATCTGCTACAATGTCCTACCTGTCAATGAATACTTCAGCTTCAACCACAACAATACATGAGCACACAAT
>JANHFT010002006.1:492762-517508 GCA_032467955.1 Pseudoxenodon macrops | reverse complement strand
ACTTCACGTGATCTTGATTCTATCCCTCTGTTTATGCAGCCTAGAACCGTGTTGGCTTTTTTGGCAGCTGCTGCACATTGCTGGATCATATTTAAATGGTTGTCCACTAGGACTCAAAGATCCCTCTCACGGTTACTACTATTGAGCAAGGTTTCCTGCCTGATTTATAAAAATGATTTAGTTTCTTCAAATTCCTTAGGAAAAAATAATGTCATTAAAAAAACTCCTCAAATTTAGTTTCTTGGCTACAATTCAGAAATGGTTTCCCTTTGCCTTTTTCTGGAATGTATTTTGGTCTTCTCAGACAAGAATGGGGTTTCCTGAAGGTCCCAACAGCAGAATTATTTAGAGTCAAATGGAAGCGAGGAGCTTTTGGTGTAATTAGAGCATTTCATGCTAAATGTTTCCTCAGAATAAGAAAAATAAATATCATGTTCAAGAATAGAAGCAAGGACATTGGGCTGCTCTGATCATTTTTCGTAGCCTTTCTATGAGTTGTACAAACTTTAAGGTCATTCCATGAAAAACAAAACATACTGTGGCCTGTCATAAAATAGTTGTGGAAAGGAAGAAAAATCTCTGTTCTGAAAATCCAGGGGGGGGGAAGCTTAAAATTTCAAGCTTAAAATTAGTTTGAAATGTAAAGAAGCAGCACATGGGAAAGGCAATGCAGTGAAATAATTTTTGCATTTCTCTAAAGTAAACAATTATGGAAAATGATCCTATTAATATTAGCACACGTGTCTCCTTATATTTCCATAAAGTCTGCATAAATAAAGTCCATAAATACAGAGCATCTGTGATTGGTATTGGGCACAGTGAGTTAGCAAATTCTTATAAACAACCACTTGCCAAAAAATGCTTACAAATTGAAGAGAAGCAGGAAGAAATAGATTATATTTCCAGCTGCAAATGGCTTTGCCAATAACATTTCAATCAAGCCTGTTCCTTGGTGCTTTTATGCCAGTTGGGATTTACATCTAGATAAACATTTACCTATATTCTTCCTATAATAGAACTCTTCATAGCAAGCAGCAGTCCCCAGGAACTATCCTGGCTGTGCAGTTCACTAAATTCATAGTTGGAAGAATCACAAAATCTAAGAATTTTTATCCTTACCAGTAACTGAAAAATGAATATACTGGGGATAAATGAAATATTGAGGGCATAGAAGTTAACTTTTGTTGCAAATCATATTAATTATGATTAAGAACTTACCGTATTTTTTGGAGTATAAGACGCACCGGTGTATAAGATGCACCAAAATTTCTAAGAGAAAAAAAGTTTTTGTCTTCCCTGGCCCAGGCCTCCCAAACCCTCTGTGCACCCTGGTTTTCTTTTCTTTTTTTTGCAAAAACAGGCCCGTTTTTCATCCTTTTTGCGAAAAACGGGGTGCACAGAGGGTTTGGGAGGTCTGCAGACTGCTTCTGAGTGCTGTGGGAAGGCAAAAATGCTTACATTTTTGTGAAAAATGAACAAAAAATGGGATGTTTTTTGCAAAAACGGGTGTTTTTGCCTTCTCCAGTCCACAGAAACACTCTGCAAGCCTCCCAAAGCCTCTGTGTATCCTATTTTGTGTAAACAATGGGTGGAAAATGGCCCATTTGTCACAAAAATTGTGTTTCTGCCTTCCCCCAACCCATAGAAACACTGTAGACCTCCCAAACCCTCTGTGCACCCTGTTTTTCGCAAAAAATGGGTGCAAATCTGCCCGTTTTTCGCAAAAACAGGGATATTTTTGCCGTCCCCTGCCCACAGAAACAGTCTACAAGCCTCCTAAACCCTCTGCGCACCCCATTTTTGCGAAAAACAGGCCCATTTTTTGTAAAAATGGGATGCAGGGGCTTCAGGAGGCCAAAATTACTGTATTCGGTGTATAAGACGCACCAACATTTCCACCCTCTTTTGGGGGGGGGGAAAGGTGCGTCTTATACTCCGAAAAATACGGTTTGAACATGTTCCCAGATACTATATGGCAGGGCTGTCAAACTCCCGGTCCACAGGTCGGATGTGTCACGTGCTGGCCACGCCCATGCCCAGTTTAGCAAAGGGGAAAAAAGACCTGATACATCATGTGACGACACCACGACGATGTGAGTTTGACAGCCATGCTCTATGGCATCCAGGCAAACACAAAAGTGTAGGGGAATCAGAAAAGTCCCTTAAAAGTGTCCTCAAACCCAATCATCATAAAGCAAATCTGCTCCCTCATATTCCTTTCTCAGCGTTCATTGACTTACTTATCTGTGTATGGGCATTGAAAGCAACAAGATTTATGAATCTGAACAACAACAAATTGACTGCTCTGTGAAGTGTGTGAGAAAGCTTGCTTGGAGGCTATGGAAAAAGAAAAACAGTATGAACGTTGATTGTACAATCATACAAAAGGTTGTCCTGTTTTTTCATTTTAATCTTGTATTAAGTTCTGGTATAAATAAGCAAATTAGATGAAGGATGCAGCATTGTTTAAATGCATATGGTTCTTGAAGCAGTAGAAACCAAGAGTTAAAACCTGAGCACTTTTTGGGCAAAGTAAGTCAGCTGTCTCATGGCAGCTCCTGGTGATCTGAGAACAAAGATAAGATGTAACAGAGCATTTGGAAGTCCCACCTGTATTCTTGCAACTAATTATTATTTTCAGGTGAGTTGAACACTTTTCCCATCAGCAAAGTTGAAATAAACATCAACTACAGGTATGGCCAACAACCTGAGTATGAAATTAAGAGAAACTGTTTTTATTTATTTTGTTTATCACTTATCTAGCCACCTATGTCACTCTTTTACTTAAGCTTTAGGGAAAAGCAAAATGTTTTGATGTGGTCATACAATGCTGCTCCTGCTTTCCCTCTATTTCTGGATTGTGTTTACAGTAGTTTGCTGTGAAGTCCAAATTGGATAAACTGTTTAGTGCCAGTCTCAAGACAGCTGAAGAGAGTTTGTAAAACTATGGCTTGTAAATCAATTTGTTTAGCAGCTTATAGGTTTACATAAGGAGACAATTGATGAAGATAAGGGAAAGAAGCATGTATATAGGCTCATGATACATTCCTAATTCCCAAACCATGGTTGAAGTAACATCCGAATTGAGGTTTCATCTCCTATTGTTATGCCACTTATGCTTTGTTTTCGAGAACTCTGGAACTGTCTCTTAAATGTCATGAACATTGGAGATACTATAGAAGGATGTATTGGATGTTCCATTGGAGATTTTATCATCTCATTCATAAGGTACTTCATAATATAGTATTTATAATATAATAAAGAATTAAAGGCAGGCTATATTCTTTAAAAAGTACCTATACTGCTAACACTGCCTTTATTATGCTTGTTTCCATAGCAGTTGAATTGATGCAACTGCATTTGTCCTGATCTCAAATGTTACTGACGGTTACCGCACACGTGTGCTCCTAAAGGCCACTATACTTGTACTTTAGACAGTATTTGAAGAAATGTGGGCAGAATTCCTGCAGGTCCAGTTCCCTCCACTTTTTAAAAAATAACTATGGGTTATGTGTGACTATCAGGCTACAGGAAGCATCCCCCATTGTGCAATCCTTTACTAGTAAACATAATTTTGCATTTCTAAAGTATATCTGGCAAACAGCGGTCAAAGTATTTATTGAAGAATCACAGAGATGTGACCTTTCTTGATGGTTTGCTCTAGGTACCCAGCTGCTGTTTAGTAAATATTTACTCAGCTGTGGCTTCCTATTTAGTGTAAATCTGTTTCCCTATTACCATTGTTAACTTGGAGTGAATACCTAATGCTGTTAATAACTTAAAACTGTTACAGCCATTTTCCCTCTAGGCTAAATACCCCAATTGATCTTAATCTTGTTGGATTGATTTATATTTTATTAGCTCTCCTTTTAATCTTGGAATATTAACTTGGATGTTGCTCCTAACATGGCTGCATTGTCTTTCTCTATTTCCTGCTCCCTACTTTCAGGATAAAAATCATCTCACTACAAGATATTATTTACAATTATTTTATAAATAATAGAAACAATTAAAAATGAAAAGTACAATAGATAGAATTTTAAAAGAAATGTTCAAGGGTTAGTGATCCAGCAGGTTTCCCATTCAAGATTTGTTTGCTGAATTCTTGTTATGTTCTAAGCAGATAATAGAAGAAGGAAGGATGACTAAACTTTTTTTCTCTTTCCAGTGACAGGAGGTTCTTTAAACACTATTAAGTCTATAATCAATTATTTGTGAACATCAAGTTGTGCACATTCTAACACCCCAAGATTTTCTATTATTATTCATACTTATTTTGGAAATGATTTTCTTAATAAGCTATACAAGGCATAATTTTACCAATATATTGAGGAATAGATGTACAAAAAAAGGAACTAAGGATCCCCCCCCATTTTAGATGTATGATTATCTAAGCCCAAGTTTAATAGATATCATGATTTTAAGGGGATATGAAGACAAACCATGTTCTTATGTCTGAGCGAATTTTACTTTTGTTCACAAAGAATTCTGAACAACAAAGATCATCCCATATCATTTGTGTACATCACCTGACTCTTTGGGAAGAGCCCTTTGAGTTTTTTAAAGCATTTTAAGGAGTATCATGTCAGGATCCAGGCCATATAAATGTATAGTCGGGGATTCTATCCAGACAGCACATACTGTGACAGAAAAGCCAACTTCCAGGTTCCCATAATGTGACATTATTTGGACTAGCATTGATGTTGATACCTTGTATGGCTAATGAAACGTCTGTAAGAAAACAAGCTTACGGAACACCAAGGACCCCTCATTATTTGGACTTGGACCTGAACCATGTCAACTCATCCAATCAGATAGTCTTCTTTACATCTTCTTTTACAAATTCTGGTGTTGAGGGAAATCATATGGTAACTACTTAAAAACAGACAAATCCACAGATAGTCAGGTTCTAAGACATGTAGCGCTTTATAGGTGGTAACCAACATCTTTAAGAGCCGTGGTGGCGCAGTGTTTAGAATGCAGTATTGCAGGCTAACTCTGCCCTTTGCCACGAGTTTGATCCTGACCGACTCAAGGTTGACTCGGCCTTCTATCCTTCCAAGGCCAGTAAAATGAGGACCCAGATTGTTGAGGGCAATATGTTGACTCTATAAACCATTTAGAGGGGTCTGTAAAGCACTCTGAAGCAGTATATAAGTCTAAGTGCTATTGCTATTTAAATTTGCCCAGAAGCCAACTGACACATTTTCTGAAGCAACGGTGTAACTTGGTCATCTCACTCCAACTTCTGAGTAGTGTTCAAGGGCCGCCTCAGTAGACCACATTACAGATATGAAGTAACTACGGTATGATTATATGAAGGACTTCCTAATCCACAACTTGTGCACCAGATGGATCTGTGCAAAGGCTGTCTTGGCCATTTTTATCCTCTGCTTTTTAAGCAGGAGCTATGAGTCTAGGAAAATTTCTAGATTGCATCTCAGTCCTGAATAGGATGTCCTACTCCATCCTGGACACACACAAAAAAAGAAAATCTCTGGTCTTGGGTGACCCAAACATCCACTTTGTCTTGTAGAAATGAGCTTCTCTCACTTCCCATCCAGACCTTTACAACCCTTGAGTATTGGACAAGACAAACCGCACCATTTGATTGATCTGAGGTCAGGAAGTTTAGTTGGTGACACCTAATCTAAAACCAATGGATAACCTTACCTAGTGGCCTCATGTAAATGCTAAACAGAAGAGGCAAGAGTGTCAATATTTAGGGCACCCCACCTCCCTAAATCTGGCTCAGTTTCTCCCCCTAATAACATAGACTGAGCCTTCTCAGCAGGACTTGCCTAATCAGAATTCAGTTCCAAAGGAATCCAAGCAACTTTATCTGTTAGATAACTAAAATATTCCTCCTACAGCTCTGTCTCTAATTCAAACTGGGGCAGCTGTCCAGGTCAAGAGCATGCATTTAACACTGCAAACTGGGTTATATAATTACAAGTAGTAACTGTTAATGCATTTCCGTTGTATCTTCCACTCCTAAACTTCACACACACATTTCTGTTTCATGTGGTGGCTGTAAACTTCATAAAGACCTAAAATAAAAGATTTGATGCATGTATGTTGGCATTTTTATTTTATTGAGATTATATATATTCTGATTAGCTGCTGGCTATTTCCTGAGCAAGGGCTGTGATTAGAATCCTAATTCATGATCTTTATAGTGGTCAATTTTAAAACAGAAGATCTTATATTATTATGTTGTCTTAATTGCTTATCTACAGTTGTAATTTAATTTTTTTCCCCATATATGAAGCAACATATTCCTCACATAGTGCCTCTGAAAGTATGCACCATACTCTTACCATACCATAGGAAAATATGCCAACCTAATTGGAGATCATGTTCCTCTAATAGGAGTAGCCTTCTATGTTTCAAATTTATCCATTCTTTTAACCATATAAGAACTGTTGCCTGATAGCATAATTCCCAGTCTGGAAGTCCAAAACCCCCATTACTTTTAGATTCCTGCAGCATTTTCAATTTTATTCTTGCTTTTTTACCTTGCCATATATACTTCAAGATTATTCTATTTAATTCATTAAAAAAAATCTTCTGTAATTTTATCAGCATCATTTGGAATAGAAAAAGTAATTTTAGTAGTATATTCATTTTTACGGAGGTTATTCTCCCTATCATAGATAATTGTAAATTCTTCCACCTTTCCAGATCCAACTTAATTTGTTGCATTAGTTTTATATAGTTGTCATCTTTGATTGTCACACACCTTGCTGTTAGATAGATGCCTAACTATTTAACCTTCTTTACTATCTGCAAACCTATTTTCTCTGTCAATTCCTTTTTTGGTTTGTCCATAAGATTTTTGACAATTACTTTTGTTTTTTTCTTTATTTATTTTCATCCCTGCCACCTCTCCATATTCCTCAATTTTCTCTATCAGTTTGGGATCAGTATAAACTCAATTAGAATTAAAAACAATATTTCAGCAATTATTGAAGCGAAAATTTTGTAATCTGCGTTTAATAGCGAAACTGGTCTATAGTTTTTTATTTCTTTTATTATCTGATTACCCTTCTCTTCTATATTTTGAAATCTTAAGTAGTGGGCAGCTTTTTCTGTTTCCAACATTATTACTGTGTTTTCTAACTCTTTGTTTGCTTGTATCAGTTTATAGTTTATATCATCCACTTTTTTCTCTATTTCTGTTTTTTCTTCCATATTCTGCATTCTTTGCTCATTTTTTATTATCATTTGTTGAAAGTTTTCAAGTTTTTCATCCATATTTTGAATTTTCCCCTTCATCTTTCCTGTATTGTTTCTTACTTTCCCTATATCTTTCCTTATTTTGTTGTGACTTTTGATCATGGATTCCTGTAGCACCTGAGGCAATGTTAATACCGTCTTTTGGGGTGTGTTGGATTTTTCCAACTATAACATGCTTTCAATTGACCTCTGATTAGAAGGACTTGAGGACATTGAGGATGGTGTAGAGGATGCCTTCTTCCCTATTCTGGTTACATTTCAAGTTGACATCTCAGCAGCTAGTGTTAATTTCTTCTTTCCTTCTTTCCTCTACTTATAGCTAACACTGGATATTTCCACCAATCCTACTATCCACCAATAAGATAAAAATTCTCTTTCCAGAATTCTAGTATTTTGATGTTGAGGGAGGGCCCATGAATGCCTACCCCTGCCATTGATAAACCAACCAAAGATTAGCCACCTATAGTATTCCAACACATTCAATATCCCACGAATTCAATACAAATCAATAAAGATAACCCACATGTCAAAGTTGTATAACAGCTTCAACTCTTCTTCAATTTAGGTTCAGTCAATCTTACTTGCAAAGTACTGGAAAAATGAGAACACCCTGCCAGATGAGGATGTATTTTGAAAAACTTTAGACTGTGCTGAAATGGACAGACTAATTTTAAAAATAAAAGATGAAGAAGACACAATATTATTTGATTTGGAACAGATTTTATGAGTACATAGAGACAAGAGGTAGAAATTAGAGAAAGACTATGAATGTTTGTATTAAAAACATAGATGGTATATAACTACAATCATTATAATTAAATTAAATTAAATTAAATTAATTTATAATTAAAAATGTAAATAAACCAATGTAAAAAGAAACAGTTAAAATCACTTGGTTATATTATTATTGTTGTTATTAATACATGTTTTATTATATTATTACTGTTATTCATTTGTGTGTTAATATTATTACCTTTTCTCTGGTCTTTTTTTTTTGTAAATGGTATACCCTGACAATACACTGTATTTAAAAATGTTTATGAATAAAACTATAAAAATTAAAAAAAAACAATTGCTTATCTACAGTATAGTTAGATGAATTATATGTTATTAAAATTTGCAAGTTCTAATCTACTTTATTTGGCTGGTTCTTACAGCTTTATTTTGCACACAAGTATTTTGGAAGATTAGGATGTTATCTTTTGTAGGACAAAAGTCTTGGCCATTGGATTAAAAACTGCTCTAGAAGTTAAAACCACCAGTGTGGGATTGAGGTAGCATTGGATAGAGACTCAAGTGCTGGGAGGATGGTTATTGATCACAGCCTCTTAACTGCTGCTAATGTCCCAGGAGAGGGGGTGGGGTTAGATGCTTCCAGAAATTTAGTGGGCATTAAGAATTCTAGTACTTTTTGAAAAATATTTATTGATGGTTTTCAAGAAAATTAAAAACAGTTCAAAATTTGAATTAAAGAAAAGTAAAGTAATAAAGTGAAAAAGAAATATAGAAAAGAAAAGATGGATTCTGAAGAAGTGGGTTGATATCTTCTTGACAGTGATTATAGATACATTTATATTTTACTCTCTCCAGAATTCTAGTATTTTGATGTTGAGGGAGGCCCCATGAATGCCTACCCCTGCCATTGAAAAGGATAGCACTATTTTCATTTAAATATTTAAAGCTACAGAAATAAAGCACATGTGTTCTCACTGATGAGAAAACTATTTTAATCACAGCACAAATACAATGTTTCCTTAGAACTATCACAAAGAATGATTTCTTTGTTTGCAATAAATAACATGACTAAGTATGGTTTATTTAGTCAGGATTATATATTTATTTGCACATGATGATTAATTCTTAAAATGGAAGGGGAAAAGGATATATGAAGGCAGAAGAATCTAATCTCTTAATGTCTCTACTAGTCTGATAAGGCCCACATGTTACTCTGCATGCACAGATAATGCTTGCAATATTGAAACAAACTTTTTAAACTTGTCCTGGTTGTCTTCATTCATTGGACTGTTCTGTGAAACTGATTTCTTTTCATCATGTGAGAAAATAAAACCAGGAGGCATAATTTATGAGGATTCCAAATTTGGGGTTTTAATTTGTGGCACCAAAATAAGTCTGGAATTTCAAAGATAGCAACTAACCAAGACTCCAAGATTAGAAGACAAGATAAAGACAAGGAATCCTGTTTGTTTGTGTGAAGGAAGAAGGAGTGAATAGTAAAAGCATGGTACTCTTTTCTAATAAGATAGGATGCATATAAAAATAATCAGCCATAATGTTTATTTTTATGTAAAAAATTGGCTTTAGTAATCAAGGATGTTTAAACAAATGATTTAATGCAATGTATAGTCAAATTGTGGTATATTGTACTCTCTTAAAGCTCTGTGCATATACATTTTAGGATGTCCAGTTATAGGAATCTTAAGGTTTTTTCTTGCTCTCTGGAACTACTGGCTTTGTTTGGCTATTGGAAATCTGTTTTTAAAAAAACCTATCACAGCCAAATATATCTCAAAACTACAGTTTGAAATCTAGTTTGATTATATTTGGTTATTATGACAGTGTACTGGCAGTACATATTATGACAGTGTTTGAGGGATATGTATTAATGTTTGCTAATTTCCAAACATAACATTCTTCTCTGACAATTGTAGATTTTTTTTCTTTTAAGAATAATACATGGATTTGCTTATCTTAGATGTTTTATCCAAGAATAATACAGGTCTTCTCTTCAGACAATTTGAGTTAACACAGCTTGTAATACAGCTTGCTTTCAAGGTTCATTTCAAGTTCAGTTTATAGTAATTCATAACAACCCGAGTGAGAGATTATACTCCATAATATATTTTGTCACTGAATATTTCATATCTGGTTGTAAAACATAAAATGACTTTAGTGACTGTAGCTCAGCAGTGAATCATGTTGACTTACAGAATATCTGTGAGAGCCTTCTGTCCAAGACCTTCTTTAAGAACTTTTGCCTATCAAGGTCACAATATAGGGCTAGATGAATACAATAACCTGACAGCTTAATAAAATAAAATATTAATATTTGCTGAATCAAGTTTGACTCATAAGGACAATGTGGACATGTCTCAGAGTTGTTTTGTGGGAGATGGGTGGCTATATAAATGATGAATAAATAAACGTTTTTGACAGCAATGCAGACATGGTATTTACCAATGTCTACTTCTAGAATACTCTTTCAACTTCCCAATCTAATTTATAGTCTTGAGATTTATGGTGTCTATCATCAAAGTGAGAGCATGTCTGATCTTGTTTAGCCAGGATTAGCTAGGTGTGGCCACTTGATGGGATAATGTAAGTGTCTTGAAATTGTTCTTGATCCTTGGTGACTTCATAGACAGAAATTAGTTTTTGAATAGTAAGACAAAAGTGGCTCCTATACAAACCTCAGTACAAATGCTCTAAAATAGGAATGTGCCAGATTAAGCAGTTGTGTTTTCAAGTCACCTGGAGTTTGGTTACAAATAAGTAAACATGTAATTTTAAATGAATAATTTTAGTTTATATTTTTATGTACACAAATATGCCTTGATTAATAGGCAAAAGTAACAACATGTCTTTCTGGATTTCTGGTGAATGAATTGCTGTCTTCCAAGGGACAAACTTGCCTCTGTGGTATTTGATAGTTTTTCCTGTATAAATCTGTCACAGATGTCCCAGGGAAATGTTGGAAACAGCCAGGTCAATTTGCAGTTTTGGCCATGAGCCTAACTGCTTTAATGTGGAAGGTCAAATTATTTCAATAGAATGATTTCCACGGAATATGTGTTTATCAGTATTGCTTCTTCTGGTTTGCTTTTATGCTTTAATTATCATTTCTGATTTGCATTAACGGATTTTTTTTTAGTCCAGGGAGTCACCCATTTGAAAGGATTAAAATTCACATCTATTTTTGGATCGTATTGCATGCTGTTCTTTGCCAGAGTTGGAGGTGGCCAACTGGTCTGTTCATAGATAAATATTCCATTCTCCTCAGAGGCATCAGTAACAGGAACTGTGACTTCATTCCTACCCTCTATGCACTTTCTTTACTCTGTAAATAACAGTATCCACATATTCATAACATACTCAGCATAGTTTCTTACATTCATATTATGATAGCTTATTTCTTTGAAAAACCCCATAAGGTTTAATGAGATTTATGTTCATGATGCTATTATTTTCTGCTTATTGTTATTATGATTAATCTACAATTAGACTCACAGTCATTGAATAATTGATGAAGATGATGATTCCATATATAATAACTCCTGAAAAGAGTTTTATTTAATGGGAGTCCAGCTCATGGGAGGTAATTACCCTATTGCCTGATCAAGATTTCAATTGGAATACCATGTCCAGTTCTCTATAACAAAATGCAAAAGTATTTTTAACAAATTGGAGCAAATTCATTGATAAAGAGGGATCTGAAAACCAAGCCCTACGAGGAATAAGAAAAATACCTGATAACTTACAGAAGAGATGAATGAAGGGTGATTTGAAGGTTTGTCACACAGAAGAAAAAGGAGACTAACTGCCTTAGAGGGCAGTACCAAAACCTGTGGGTTGACACTACCAGAAAGAAGTATCTGACTAAAAGGAACTTCCTTACCTGTGGAACAGGTTGCTAGAGGAAATGGTTAGTTTTGCCTTGCTACTGTTCTTCAAACAGCTGAGTGGTCACCTATCAGAAATGCTGAAAGGATCCAAAGTGCCATTCTTTTCTTTTAGTTTCTTCATTTGCTAAGTTGTAACAACTCATATTATCTATGATTGTCTTTTTCCCTCCATTGAACGCTCATATATTGGAAAACTATTCCTTTCTCCTCCCCCAAAGGTAGTTAAATAATGAGCTGCAATGTCTTCTCTTGCTAAATTGAAATGTGGAGGAGGAATCTGGAGGTACCAAGCAGAGCTTCACAATGCTGTATTTTTTAGCAGCACTGATATCTCTTCTGGTAGATGAGATCAGTTTTTATGCGACCCTTGTTCTATGTCTAGAATGTGGAATGAACAAGCCTTATTTTGTGTTTGAAAAATCATGCCCTTATTTGTGTTTCTGAAGGCCAGATTATACTTGTGTACTGAAACACTTTCCTGTGGGAAAACCATAAAATTAGAATATGAATTTTGTTAGCATCTTAGTATAGTAGTTATAAACTGCTAAGCTTAACATTGCCTTCTACAACCCAGTGTCCTCCAGAATTGCTGATCTAAAAGATACCGAATTCTTAACCCAGCATGTTGAGGAACATCTGGAGGGCAAATAACATAATTATTATGGATCAGTTAACTTGTGTGATCCAGTGTTACTTTCCAATAGATAAATATAAAGCATTGAATGTAATAGCTTACATTCTACGGTAGTAACAAGAATATAATACTATTTTATATTGTATTTAATTATAATTTAATTTTAGTTATTGAATTTGTATGCTATTGTTGCCATGTCCAAAGCCAGTCCAACGTAAATTGAAATTATAGGTGTGACATGTACCAGGCACAACAGTATCTACTATGGTCAGATTTTGCTTGTTCCTGCAATAACTAATATTTTTGTGTCATTGCGAGGAAAGCTTTTGTTTTTGTTTTATTGCTATGGTACTACAGACCTTGTGCTGTAGAATCATTCTACATATATGCATTGTTCAAATTTTTCTGGTGAGTAATGTGGCTGTGGTGCTACTTAGAAAAATCAGAAAATATTTATTTTAGATTATTTATTTGTTGTTACATTCCTATGATTCTGTACAGTTAAAACCAAAAAACAGTCCCTGAAAAACAGATACTTGCTATTAGCATTAAAAAAAATTAAACCCTCTGTATGATAAATATAAGAGGGGCCCTTGTATCATCAGGCAGGCATAGTTAAGGTTTGTGGTAAGGTACTCTAGATCCAGATCAAGTTGTTGAGCTTTTTAAAATCAATGACAAAAATTCTATCAGTTATTTTTCTACTCTGGACTTTTTAATTTTTTTGGTGCCTTCCAGTCGGTACAGTATTGCAGTTTTCTTGTAAAGGTTTTGGAAGTGATTTACCATTGCCTCCTGCCTAGGGCTGAAAAAGAATACTGTATTGTCTACCGGGTTTGTGCCTAAAATGGAATTGTAATTCACAGTCTCTTGGTTTTTAGCCTGGTGCCTTAATCACTATGCCAAACTGGCTCTACTTTAATTAATCTTCAGAATATTTAGTTATGGTTTGATCATATTCCAAACTAGCTTTCTATAATAAACCATCGATTTAAAAGACCTTAGTTTAACAGACATTAGATTTAAGAAACAAAACTTGTTATATTTTTTCTAAAATTGCACATGCATTTTTGTGTGTATTCTTGTTAGTCGTTTAAATTGTATTGGTAAGATGATCAGCCATATAAATTGATATAAACAAACAAACCAGAGGCACTTTTAACCTTGTACATAAATCCTGACATTTCTTTCTGAATAGTTGAATCAATTTAGCTTTCAATTATGTGGATTGCTAAAACATCTATTTAGATGGGAAGAAAAAGTAGGGTGTGGTAGCTATACTATTTCCAAGTGGTTCCCTGAGTTCAAATGAGTCATAGCACTGTTTAAAGACAGGCAGTTGTTCAAAGATTGTTGCAGATGGAGTTTGTCTCTTCCTCCTCCACTCTCCTTCAACCAAAAATTCTAAATACAAAGGCAAGTGGCTATCAAATAAGAATCCCAGATAATAGACTCTAACAGTACTGACAGAAGTAAACATTTTTGTGATACTGAATGATTTGGATCCAGGGTGGATAAAAATCATTGATTTTTTTAAATCTAAAAAATCAGATTTTTAAAATTTTGAATCAGATTTTTTAATTTAAATTGGATTTTTTATTTTTATCGCATAAGACGCTTAATAAGACGCTTTTGGAGTAAATCTATCTAAAGATAGTTTTCTATTTAGGGTACATTAATAGTTTAGGTTATTCAATATGAAACGGAGCTTAGTTATGTAGAATAAGGCGATATATTTTGCAATATTGGGACTGTTGGTGAGTCAACAGCGGGTCAGAGGAGGAGCTGCGGGACAGAGATGACAGTTGCTCTTTAAAATTTATGATTTAAATCAAGTTGATTTAAATCAAGCATTTTTACTAGTGGTTTAAATAATTTGATTTAAATCAAATCCACCCTGTTTGGATCTATCGCAAAGACAAGGATGTCACAATTCAAAACTAAGAGTTAGTTTCCAGCTTTGTTTTCAATAGCCTCCTAAATCTCCTTTTTATAGGTTGGTTCTTCAGATGGGAAGTAAATTTATTCCAAGTATATTTTAGCTGGGCTAAATAATATTTCCCATCAAATTTGTTCTCAGCTCCTGTGCAATTACTCCATAAGAATGTGAGGTGGGGTGGTAGTGGGTGGAAGCAAAGTTGAGAATTTCAGTATTTCTTCCTCGAAACAGTATTTCTCGGGCTGGAGGAAAAAGAAGAAAGGAAAGGATTCCAGAAGCTGTTTCTGTGATCTTGTGTACAAAGGAATTTGTATGCATTCAGGAATGCTTTCCTTCCAAGGTCAAAGCATCCCCTGAGGCTATGCCATCTGAACATTGCGAATTTGGTTTCCTTCCTTCGTTTTCCTGTCTGACTTCTCTGCAGGATTTCATCACAGAATTGGCCAAACCTGTATGTCATTTATTGATTCTGTTTCCCAAGGCCATTTTCAAAGGATTATTATCTCTGATAAATGCCTAGTGAGTTTTCAAAAAGGAAATCCCATAGCGATAGGGATACAGAGATGGTAAATTATGGTCTATAAATATATATCTAAGTATTGATTTGTAATAAAATTGACCAGGATGTCTAACTTCCATTGGTTTAGCCACAGCAGCAGTAAAATGGCACTTCCCTAGATTAATTCAGTATTGCCTCTTTTTATTACTTCTATTCCATTTTAGTGATATACGGTGTTTGTGAGTCACCAAGGGAACATCAGTTATAGAGCTGCTGGGTTACAGGAATGCAACAATAAATACATCAGCTGAAACACAGAAATCTTGAGGTTAGCAGGAGGAATATTTTTGTGAAATGACTGTAGTTTAAATTATTATACACCTTACACCTGACTTCGTTTGGCAACTGAGTTCTAGTTAAAAAAGATCCCACCGACTTGTAGTTTCCCTCTCTCTCTCTCTGAGAATCTGATTGTAGTACATATAAGATGTTTTATTATACACAGTACTTTCCTATTTTGAAAGTACCTTTTGTCATCACTGGTAAAATGAAACATCTTTTGACATATTTGAAGAGAGACCACATTATCTAAGCCTTTTAAAAACCGTTTGCCCTTGTAAAATGTTTTTGGGGAGCCCTTAAACACTTGAAATTGATTGAAGTAATAAAATTTTAACTCTGAAGTGTTAATTGCGCCAGCCAGTGGTTGCGCCAGCTTACAGTATATCTTATTTAAAAATTACAGAGATTTCTTGATAGGAGATTACCCAGGAAAGGGTTCCCCACAATGAAGAGATCAAAGGGAGGAATAATCTGCTTGGTGATACTGTCAGTCAGAAGTATGAGATGTAGAAAGTATTAGATGACCGATGGTTCAGAGATATTTTTTTACCTAAATAGATGAACAGGCAAGCAAAAATGCAGTGGGTGTGAGAGCAATTTCCAACTTCCTCCTGGTTTCCTTATTAACTTTGCTTGTGGGAGGCTGGCAAGGAAGCATTGGAAATTCTGACCACATGACTGTGGCTGGTACAAGTGATATGAAGATCCTTAAAATATCAATTGCATGGGAGTAATGGGATTTTGTACACATTCTTTAACAAATTTCAGGTGCCTTGATTCAAAAAAAAAAAGTTCTGTGACGCACCATTTGAGCTAATTATAGGTTACAAACAGGCAGGCGGCTTTTAGTAATACATAGAGTTTGCAGTGCTGGAACTCAACTAGCTTCCAGATTCTTGCACATGAAACAAGTTCTGAAGTTTTGGAAAAGAAACAGACCATACTGAGCTGGGGGGAAAAGAACCTTGAACAGAAGAGATACAATTGTTTCTGCAAGAGGACAAAGAGAATAACTGTAGTAGTTGGCAATTGTGTAAAGAACCCAAAAACGTACGTACAAACCCACTATCTTGTGAAATGTGCTATCTCCTAGAATTTTAAGATGGGATGGAGCAGATGCAAAGACTCATCATATCCTCTGAGAATTAACCCTTTCTGCTCATCCAAACAGGAACAAATGATAAAAGAATAAATAGAGTTGGGAAGGGTTCTTGGAGTCTTCTATCCAACCCCCCCCCCCCCACTCAGGCAGGAAACCTGCTAACATTTCAAACAAATGATTGTCCAATCTCTTCCTAAAAATCTCTAGTGATGAAGCACTCACATCTTCTGTAGTCAAGTTGTTCCACTAATTAATCGTTCTAACCCTTCAGGAAATTTCTCCTTAGTTCTAGTTCGCTTCACTCCTTGATTAGTTTCTATCCATTGCTTCTTATCCTTTTTTCGGATGCTTTGGAGAATAGGTTGACCCCCCTCTTCTTTGTGGCAGCCCCCAAGATATTAGAACACTGCTATCATGTCACCCCTAGTCCTTATTTTCTTTGAACTAGACATACCCAATTAACATAACAGATTTTAATGCCTCAATGAAAGCTTACAAACTTAGAAGTTCTGGCAATCTTTTCATCTGTCTTTCCTGCCTTTGGAAGAGAAAGGAAAAGTCTACTGCATGTGAATGGTTTCCTCAACCAAGATAAAAGACTACAAACATGAAATAGGCTGCTTTTTACAAGGACTAGGAAGAATGTTTTGGTAAAGTTTGAATAGGAGGCAGATTGGAAGTGAAAATTCAAAAGTAAGAATTCAGATAGATTATTATGCCATGTAGGAGGAATTGAAATACTAGTTATCATGAGGTAAATAAAACTATTGAATGAAAATTCATAAAATGCAGAACATCAAAATGAATAACCACCAAACTACCAGAATTCCAAATAGAGCCAATTTTCCCAGTGTATTGCTGAGGAACAATAAAAAATTAAAAGTTAGGAAGGGAGCATGCTGCAAAGCAAAGGTCCAGCATTATTTTTATTTCTAACAAGACTTCCAGATTCCAAATGGATGCCATGAACAGGTTGCTGTAATACAGGTTGCTTTGCTTGAGGATGTGTATATCTGCTTAACAATGGAAGATGTACTTTCTTACAAAACAAGAAAAAAACAGACAAGATAGAGATTCCCCAAGCAAATCTAGGGGTAGGTTAAATTCAGCTTGTCCTCTGGTAAATCAGTACTTTGTAACTGCAGTTTATCGCAGTTGTGTAGTGAATTGGCAAGTACAACAGCAGCAATGATTTCTCAAAATTCAGATTTGTCCACCAGCGCATTAAAAATGTTTCCTTTTACAGGAAACAAAATTATGTCCAACTCTTAATATGGGGGTTGGGAACTGTGCATTAATAAGCATAAGTAGAATTATTAGCATACACTGCTTACTATAATGTGCTCATATAAAAATAAATGAAAATTTAGAACAGATGATATAAAAATCCATGGGAATGAATTTGGTGACCCTATTGGAAGCATCTGGAACAAAATAAGGCGATTAAAAGGAAGCAATACTATTGTCTGTGTTCACTTCCAGCCAAGCACATTACTATTTCTTACCCTACTGAAAGATTTGCAAAGATGGCAGATTAATTATCCTGACATCCTGACAAATTCTACCAAGCACGTCTTCTCCAGGAAATTCCTGACTTGCCTGGCTGACATTTCTCCTAAAGAATTCTACATGAGGATTCAAAGGGATCAGCTGTTTTTGATTTTATCCTAAGCAAAAGATTTAGGAGAAAGATTAGAAACTATTCTAATGGAGAGGAAACACACTAGAATACAGTAGAAGAAACAAATGTACCTTTAAAAGAAACGCCTAACCAAAAACAAAAAGGAGGATACGTATTGGAAATGGAGAAGCAGGCCAAATAGTGAAGATTACATACACAGCTGACCTGGAATCGTCATGGAATTCAACTTATTATTGTAATAGCCTTCCATTTTAACAAACAGATTTTAATAAACAATCAATAGTAAGTTGAATTCCATGGCAGGAGAAACTAATAGAAATATAAAAGTTGGAGAGAGATTAGAAATTATTCAAATAAGGAGGAAATAAAATAGAACAAGTAGAGGAAATAAAGGTAACTGCAAAAAAAATAAATCTTAAAATTGATGACATTGGAAATGGAGAGGCAGTCCAATATTAGGGAGAGGCCTTTCTGAGACTTTTACTCGAGTTACTTTATTGGCCTGAGTTTATCCCCCTTATATCTGACCTTTGACTTGTTAGTGGTTCTTCCTCCTGTCCAAGACCATTCCCTCTTGCCTCTACAAGAGTGTAGATCAGTGATAGTGAACCTATGGCACACGTGCCACAAGTGGCGCGGGGAGCCATATTGGTGGGCCTGTGAGCTGAGGTTTGGACGCATGCACGCGTTAGCCAGCTGATTTTCGGGCCTTCTGGGCCCACAGGAAGTTGGGAAACAGGCTGTTTCGGCCTCTGGGAATGGGTGGGGAAGGCCTGTTTTTTGCTCTACCCAGGCTCCTAGAAAGGCTCTGGACTGAAAATGGCCTTCCCCACTTCCCAAGAAGCTCTCCGGTGGCTGGAAATGGCCCATTTGCTGATTTCTGGTTGGACCAGAAGGCCCGTTTTTTTCCTTCCCCCAGGCTTCAGAGCCTTTCTAGGAGTCTGGGGAGGGTGAAAACGCCCCCAACCTTGGAGGCTGGAAATGGCCCATTTGTCAACTTTCTGAATTAGGGGAGGCATTTTTGCCTTCCCCCAGCCACCAGGAGCTCTCTTCAGGCCTCCCAAACCCTCTGCGCACCCCATTCTTTTCAGAAACAGGTGAAAATGGGCCCGTTTTTGCAAAAAATGGGACACGCAGAGGGTTTGGGGGGCCTGCAAATTGCTTCTGGGGGCCGGGGAGGACAAAAACTTTTTTTTTCTTACTTACCTCTTCAAAATCTTGATGCGTCTTATATCCCGGTGCATCTTATAGTCTGAAAAATACAGTACGTAGAATACTATAGGGCAAATACATTTGTGGTTCTATGTGTACCTATTTTTGAAGGAAAGCTTTGATGTAACAAATCTAGCAAATAAATATATAGTTTGGACAATTATTTCCTGTTGAAGCTTTTTTTGTGTGCTTTATCAGTCTAGACATTAAAGGATTTCCCTTTTGTGATTCAATATTAATCTAAGTGAATTTCAAAAGGATAGAAAGGCCTTTATATATAGTAAGGAAAACAATTTACCCGTCTGATTCCAAATCAAAGGACAGCTGGAGGAAATACATGTTGTCGTTACGACTTCATATATACTTCCTTCTCTCAGCATGACTTAACAGTGATATGGTACACTTAATAAAACTTATATTTAAAAAGTAAAAGATCAAGAAGGCCCTGCGTTTATCCTAGGCAGGAGTGGAATTTCAGTCTTAATTATAACAAGCAGATTGATATGAATTATATTCCCAGCAGCTGTTTGAATTTACTGTTTATATACTCTTATTACAAATAACACGAGGACCATTTTTGAATTAAGAAGATAGAAGTGGAAAAAAGAAATTGATCCAGTCTCCCTAACACCTCACTTAGAGGCCTAATGGAGCTCTGGCTTCATCTGGGAATCTGATGTAAGAGTCTAATTAGCTTTCCCAATAGAAATTTGGCATGCTATAGCACTTAAAGATTAAAAACACATCTTGGAGCCTAGATGCAATGCAATTTGCTGGAGACTGAATCCTTTTGACATTTATATCCAACATTCTTTTTCTCAAAAACAAGCTTTTGAGTTAGCGCACAAAACTTCACTTCTTAACTATCTTGGCGATCATTGAAAACAGATATACCAACTAATTTGTTTTCTTCCCTATAGGTACTTCATCTTTTGTTACTTCTGTGGGGGTAAAAAGTAATTTACTTTTACAACAACAGCATGTAATGTTGTGTAATGTTTACGTATTACAAATTTTTAACACAGAATATATATAGAGAAAATGCTCTTCCAAAAAGAAAAAAGACTTCATTACTTGAAAATAAAATTGAAACAAGATAAAATCTGTTTACAAGAAACACATATAAGAAAAAAGATGTGAAGGGTTTCATTTATAGGACTTCAGGTAAAGAATTTATATTAGCAAGTTTGAAAAAGACTACAAGTGAATAGTTTGTATATTAACCCACAATTAAAACCAAAACTATGATTGCCATTTTACATGGCATTGATTTTTCTGTATCATATTTAGTGGAAAGATTTGGAAAGAAGAATTATGAATTTGAAAAGAGTAAGACTAATTTTGTTTTGGAGTTGTGATGTATAAATGTTTATTGACAATTGGAAAAAGTTAAAGAACGAGTTAAAAATTGTATGATAAAATGGGCAAAAAAACTGGATATATAAAGGTAGGACCAACAGGAGAGAGTATGTGGAAGAAAGAATTGAAATTTATATTAAATTACATTCTTAAAAGAGAATTTATATAAAATTACGTATTGCAGGTAAATGACAAAAATATACAAAGAACATATACATGTTTGTCTTTGCATGACAGCTTAAGTCCACCTAGTAAAGCATGTTGCATGAATGTTGTTTCAAAAAGTTCTGTTGGTAAGTAGAGGTACCGGTAGATATATAACAAATGGTTATATATGTACTTTTTATTGCTTCATACTAAATCTACAAAAGGAGGTTAATGAACACATTCTTAGTTACTGATTAATTTTTAACAATTGCATTAATGCACGCACATGCTCACACATACACACACAAACACATCCAAAATCCTATTAACACTTATTAAAACCAGAATGTTTAATTATTCTGTTAGCATGAAAAATAAAGGCTGTTATCCGCTCAAAGTAGAAAATACTGCTGCTTGGTTATGTCATGGCATATTTCTCAAATTGTCAAACTTTCCTTAAAGAGGCAGACACAGATTCTGAGTTTTTCTGTTCTTGTGGCAGAAGCTGTTTAGAAGCTTCTATCTCTACTCCAGCATGTGTTGCTTTCTTGCTAAAAGAGTCGGTGTTATCTGCCATTGGTCAGCACATCTGGAGGAGCAGGCCTTCAACAATAAGTATCTCAATTGGTGCAGCGGAGTTGCTACATCAGATTTCTTTATAAAATTTTAAGTGCTGGTGAATTAAATGTCCTAGGTTTTGTGAACTCCGTTTGGATAATACTGGACTTCCATAGGATCTGGTCAAGCATGGACCATCCCATCAGTTACAAATGACAATTTAATGCAGTGATGTTGATACCAGCCCATCCTATTCACGTTTAATTTTCTAAAGCTGCAGAGATCACATGAGAATGTGGTGTGCTCTTGCGTGGCCTCCAGATCCTCTGAAAATTATATGAGAGCACGCACCACCACCCCTTCTTATGCAGCCTCTACAGCTGTGATGGATTGCTGCCGGTTTGGACTGGTTCACCTGAACCGGTGGTGGAAATTTCCCCCTGCTTTCCGAACCAGCAGCAACAGTCGACTGACCACGCCCCCAAACCGGTTCTCCGGTCGCCGCTGCTTGAAAGCACCTGGAAAAGAAGCATGCGGATGCGATGGGGTAAAACCTGTACTTCCGACGCGATGTGAACCGGTAGGGAATGTAAGTGGAACCTAGCCCTGCTCTGCAGCTCCAAAAAGCACAGGAAAGCATCCCCTGCCCCCACTTTTCACAAGATTTTCAGTGGCTCTAGAACCATGTAAGAATGGGTTGTGCTCTCCAGAGACTGCGAGGCCAAGCAAAAACATTCTCTGAAATTATTTCCACGGTGAAGGTCTCACACAATCTGGACATGCCCCTGATAGGATATTTTTTTTCTGAGAGAGATCTGGGACTGGGGGGAATAATTATTTTTGGGTAGGATTTCATGTTGTTACAAAAAGCTATTTTACTTTATGAACAGCAATGCAATTTCTTTCTTTTATCTGATGGTACAATATAAACCAGGGCTTACTATGCCAATACTAAATAGTTTCTTTAGTTCCAAAAAGGAGCCAAATAAATACCAAGTAGACTTTAACGTTTTGGCTGATTGTTTGATATACCTGCCAGCTGAACATATGCAGCTTGCAAATGAAGTTTGCTGATTTGATTAATTCTCTTTTTGAGTCCATGGGTTTTATTTTTATTTTTCATCTTATACTATGATTTGACATTAAAATTTAATGTTACAGGTTTTCCAGTTTTACTAATGTGTTAGTGCCTTTAAATCTTGTACATTTGTAACCCTTAATATTTGTTCAAACTTCCCAAAGCACCAATGGGTGGAAATAATGTGTGTGTGTATATATAAATATGTTATAAATTACCTAGCTCAGTATAAATAACATTTGCTAATGGAGTGGTTAACATTTCTGTTTGATGGTTGGATATTTTTTCTTGCATATATACAATATCACTTATATTTTTCTATTTTAGTGCTTAGACTCTTAATTTGCAGGTTCTTTATGCCTGCACTTTATCAGGTTGAATTGGAATTATTATAAGCAGCCTTTAAAAAAATATCAATTCATTTCTTATGCAGTACCAATTCTGCAGATTATGAAAAGTTGTACAGCGACCTAAGGAAAGTATCTTGATGCCTAGTGAATTTTCTGTAAAGAAGTAAAAATTCTTGAGGAAAAGGTTTTTGGGAAATCTTAGATTTTCTATCCTTGTTGATCTTTGCTGTTACAATATGAATTATTGGTTATTATTGGGTGGGTTTTTAATCTTCTGTTTTTTCTATGTATGCCTGTCTGAGTGTCAGAGAAAAGTTAGTAATAAAAGTAATAAAGTGCAGTTGCTGCTTAATCACCTTTCATAATTTCCTATTTAAATCTGTCACTGAAACCGTTAGTATTTTAATTTGCATTCTTGTCTAATGACCCAGTTTGTCTACCCTTTCTCTGCATTTCAGTTTTTTCCATGGTCTTATTCAGGTCCTGTAACTGGGACTAATTATTGCAACTGCCAAGCTAGCAAGATGAATTCACACATCCATATTCATTGCTTGACAATCTCTGTACAAAAGACCCTTTATAGGTCAAAAATACCCAGATGGGACTTTTGTCTTTTTTTGAAGCATTTTTCACCCTGTATATGTTTCTGCTCATGTTGTTAGTAAACTGATTGGGTAATTCAAGATACTTTTTAAAAACTGTATCTACAGTATTTAGAACTGTATTTAAAATACTGATTACTAAAAAAAGTATGTTGCCAACTCAAAAAAGGGTAAATAATGATTATATTGTAAGGGGGAAAGCCAGAAACTAAATATAGTGATTAAAATAAACTTAACAAAATTACCTGTAATTAACAGGGGAAATAGCCATATAACAACTATAAATAGCCATATAAATTAATTCAATTGTGAAGCTTAACATTACATCAAGCCGATAAACAACATGTTGTATCATTTTCTCACTTTTAGAATAGACTTTTCCAAAGTAGATTAACAAATTAATATCATGAATTCATTCCTTAACTTTTGGAGGACAACCTTTTTCCATTTACCTAAAATAATCCTCTTTTGTCATATTCCAAGATCGATAGAGCCAGAGGTCTTCATGAGATGACAATGCCGTGTTTGGGAAATATAATTCAACATCACATTGGGCTTATTAATTTCCAATTTTTCACTTCACATTTAAATATATAACAAATGCGACTTTCATGTTTTATAAAAAGTGAATTGTTGGTTTCTATTCAAACATTCTTAACCATTGGAAGTAAGTCAAATTGAAAACCTAATTTCTTAAAATCTTTCAAATAGCCATTCATAACCAGCTGATTTAAAGTATTAATCCTTTATTAAATTCAGCTATTCCAATAAAAGAGCTTTCCTGTTATTTTTATATTTTAAGTTGCACCATAGCATCAGTTTCTCATGTAATTTTGATTAAAATGTAAACAGTTATTAATAAATATATCTAGCAAATTGACCCTTAAGCATTTTATCTACATAGTGTATGTGTACACAAACACATACACAGAATATAGACTCACAAGCTATATATCTGCAATATATATTTGATAGTTAAAAAGTTATGTAAGATTAACATTCTATACAAACAATTTTTAGGCACAGAAATCAATTCCTTGTCTGTTCTTTATATTTCTTCAAAAATAATGCTTTGGCTTTAATACTGAAAAAAATTGAGCTTGAAAATCTGCATTGTGCCTAGTGGAATTTCAGCAGACATACCACTTCTGCATTAACACCTATTTAGGCAATTTCTTTAGGGCTAGAGCACTGATGGCAAACCTATGGCATGCGTGCCACAGGTGGTACGTGGAGCCATTTCTGCGGGCACACGAGATGCTGCCCTGTCAGCTGCAGCGTGCTTGCGCGCGCTGGCCAGCTGATTTTCAGCTTTAATTTTTGACCGTTTTTCACTCTCCGGAGGTTTCATGATGCTTCCCTGAAGCTTATAGAGGGTAAAAAATGACCCAACGGGCAAACCG
>JANHFT010002006.1:455959-477255 GCA_032467955.1 Pseudoxenodon macrops | reverse complement strand
CAGATTAATTCATGGTAGGCAGATTTCCCCCCCCCCCCTATTTCATCCTCAAAAACTAAGGTGCGTCTTATACTCGAAAAAATGCGGTAGTTTATTTTTCAGAAAGATGTTGACTTTTGTTTACTTTTACTTGTATTGTATTTTCTTATTGTTGCATGTTTTATATTGTGAATTGCCCAGAGCAATACTGAGAATTTCATAAATAAATCTATACTCTTTTACTTCAGGTAAGCACTTGTCACTCTAAAATTGATGAGCTGTTCTCGGGAAAGCTGTACTTGATTGGCATTGCTGCCATAGTAGTGGCTGTAATCATGGTAAGTGCTGGCTCTGTTGTGCACAGTGGAATGTTCCCAAAGAGCAAAATATATTGCCACACTGTCAGGGATTGTGTGTAGCTGAACATTGGGAGGTTTTTTTTTAAAAAGGCAGGGGGGGGGGAAGCTTGACCTTCCAAACATGTACTATCCTGTCCATCAAGTTTGTGGTTTTGGATGGGGGAAGGGACTTTATTAGCATGATAAAAGAAGGCAAAGAACCTGAATGAACTTGTTGCCAAGAATAAACTTGGAAAGCAAAGACACTCAAAAGAGCTCTTTCCATCTCATTGAATAATATTCAGTCTGGCTAAGAAGAAATAGCAGACACTCCCCTCCTCTGTTGTAATGGCTGTGAAGATAATTTCCTTTATCTATCAAGGGATCTTTGTCCCTGGGAAAGATGAGGTGCATTATCCCAAAGAGAAAAGAGATCCTGCCACTTCTGCCAATATTCCTTAATTTGCTCCTTCTCTAGCAGAGAAAGTTGCAGGTTGACCATGCAAAAGCCACCTTCTTGGGCCTCCAGGCAGGAAGGCTGAAAAGGGGAACCTTTTAGCTCAGCCTTTCCCAGGTTGGATGCACTTCAGTGTGTGGAGATCGACTCCAGAATTTCCTAAACAGGAGAATTCATGCTGAGAATGCCTCTATCTGGAAGGGACAAAAGTTGAGGAAAGGCTGTTCCAGGCAAGCAACTCACACAAACAATTGGGACTCACCCTCCTTGAATCCGGGCTCATCAAATATCCCTTTCTGCCTTTTCGATGAAGATGGTGCTTTTTGTTATCATGTCGGTTTCCTTCTCGAGTTGGTTTCCTTTACGGTAGTCTTGAGTTTGTGACAGCTACTGAGACTGGGATTGCTGGTGCTAAGTGACATAAAGGCAACGTCACACAACCACATCGTTTAGCAACAACAATCCCAGAACTCCCACTTGTTGTCATAATCCCAAGGTACACAAGTCAAAGCAGGAAGTCCCAGGTAAGGAATACAAGAATGCTGCTGGGTATGGGTGTGTGTGTGTGGCAGAGAAGCCAACACAATCTATGCACAACTAGGGGGAAACCAGGGCAGAGGGATGCTGTGACACCGTATGAGTGCAGGAAGGCCAGAGTGACATAATGGAGCAATTTGTGATCTTCCCGGCTGGCTTCTCCAATGACTTTGCCAGTGAGAAGCCGGCAGGAAAGGTTGCAAATGGTGATCGCATGACTGTAGAAATGATGCTTTCCGATCAGAGCTTCAAAGATTGGTCATATGTCTATTTCTTCAGTGCTGCCATAACTTTGGTTGCTGAACGAATGGGCTTAAGTTGAGGATTGTCAGTTTTTATTTGATCCAATTTAAAAGTAGGTGTGACGGCATTTAATTTCCAGCACTATTAATTTTGCTGCATTTTGCAATCCAAGGCAATTTAGAAATTCTGTAACATTTCCAACATTAGCAAAATCCCATCTATAAAGTTCATTTTAGGTCTTTATTGTTTAGTATTTAAAATAATTAGATAAAGATATGATTAGAATTATTATTTTTTTGCTTATATGATTTTAAATATTTTTGTTAAGTCACCATTAAATTCCATTTGCATTAAAGCCCATTTCAGACTTGCTATCTAGAACTTATTTATCCGTTAGGCTGCTTGAAAGAGAATAAAATGATGGATTGCCCTCAGTTATACAGGTAGTCCTCACCTTACGATCACAATTAAACCCAAAATGTCTCTTTAAGTGAGACATTTGTTACCTGAGTTTTGCCCCATTTTATGACTTTTCTGCCAGTTGTTAAGCGAATCACTGCATTTGATAAGGTAGTAACCTAGTTATTAAATGAGCCTGGTTTCCCCGCTTGTCAGAAGGTGGCAAAAGGGCGTGACCCCAGGACACGGACACACACACACACACAGAGGCATCTGGATTTGAATCACACGATCATGGGGATGCTACAAAGATCGTAACTGTGAAAAACGGTCATAAGTCACGTTTCCCAGTGCCGTTATAGCTTTGAATGGTCACTAAATGAGCTGTTGCAAGTCAAGGACTATCTGCAATGTGGCTGGAGTCTCATTGTCCTCGTCTTTTTTTCCCTCGGCCTGCAGATCTTTGAGATGATCCTGAGCATGGTGCTGTGCTGTGGCATTAGAAATAGTTCTGTCTATTGAGAAGAGGAAGAAGAGTGCAAAATGGTGGTGCCAGTGTGACTCGAAGTGCCACTGCCTGATCAGGAGACACTTGTAACAAAGAAAGAAAGAAAGAAAGAAAGAAAATTTATGTATATAACTTTTCAGATATTATCCTACGGAGCGTATCATTCTTACTTGGAAGTCTTCTTGTTGATTTTAAAGGATGGGGGGGGGAAAGGGGAGTTTTCTGTATATTTGTGGCAAAATTAGTTACACACCGGTTTATGGGTTTAAAAAAAGCTATCCTGCTGGTGGTTCCGGGTTTTTATCAAAAATAAGCCTTTTTCTCCCTCTTCTCGGCCATTGCTCCCATTTTATCAAGAGGGAATTTATGAATTTATTCTTCAAGGGGTTTATCCTTATGAGGAATGTGGAAAGTGTTTTGCTTTTTTTGTCCTCTGGTGGGGATAAAGTAAAATCTTCCTGTTCCAACTTTTTTGTCTTGATTATAAGAACTCTTGGATTCTTGTACTAAAATGTGTGAGCATAAGTGTACAAGAGTCCCTGAGCAGAATGAAACTGTTTTGCTATTCTGTTACTAAACATGCGCATTTGTCAGTATTTTTTATAATAACCACCCCATCTTCATTAAAAAAAGATTTTTAACCAATTTGCATAAATCTATTACCTTGATGTCCATTATGTTTCCTGGAGACAAAGCAAGGATCCAAGTCACAAATCTTCACAAAATACTAATTTACAGAAAGGAAGAGTTAGACCCCAACCTGGTTTCTTAATTTTGATATAATTCTCTCTCTTTTTTTTAGATGTAGGTCTAATAATGGAATATACACTCTTTCAATATCTTAACACCCACATTGCTTACATTATTACTTCTGCTGCAAATATTGCCTAACGTTTGCTTGATAAATGTGTAGTATTCTAATGCCAAAAATAATTATTGGGGGTAACCAATTAAATAATTTCTGGAAGCCTGTTCATTAAATGTAATTTGTTGGTTTTTAAGGACGCAACTATTGTGTGTCATTGAAAAGACTTGAATAAGGCTAGATAATATCCCTCAAGATATATAAATAGGGGTATGACACCCACAAATAAAACTTTGAACCTATACTCCAGTAGGCAACCTGTACAAATCGTGATGACAAAGAAATATTTTTTTAATTGCATCGTCACAGAGCAAACCCTAAGCCTTTCATACTTGTGTTCTGGCATCAGACACAAGTACCCAAATCATCAGGTTTTTGTATCATGACATGCATTTCATTGTTTGTCCCATCCCCTGCAGATTTCTGTGTTTCCTCATCTCCACACACCAGAAATAGAACAAGAAAACTATAAGCTGGGCAGTTTTCCAGAACTCCTAACCTCATCCATCATGTTTCCAGACAGATACCTCTTTCATATCTATCCAGCTGAGAGTTCATAAAATGATCTCTTTGATTTGCTTATGATTTCTGACCATTCTTTTCCACTTATCCATCCTTAGTGCAAAACTGGAAATTGTCTTGTTCTTTTCCCAGTTCTGCTAACTGTATTTTCTGTTCAACTCCAGATGTTTCAAAATCACCTGGGACAATTGATATTGTTGTCCAATACGTCTGGAAGTTCCCAAATCAGGGAATATTTACTGCGCCATAGAATGGCCATAAACATAAGCGTTTTGTTTTTGAAATAAAAGAATTCACTAATACAGATATAATCTTATCCTGTTTACCACCCCTTAGTTCCTCAAATTTATCTTCCACACTGTTCTCATGCTGTTCTTGAAGAAATCATTTTAATCTTGGTTTCCTCTGCTGTACCACATCAGCTGCAGTAGATTCAGCATCCTTTAAAATAGTAGTTGGAACAAATGAGCTGGATGTGAGCTGAATCAATCTACATTTACTTAAAAGGTTAAAATTTTAAAATAACTCTAAAGTTAAAATAGTCTCTTCCCATTGAAAGAAGGGGGAGGGAGACTTAACTGCCTCCTTGACTGTATTATTGTCTCTTTTTAAAGGAAGGCAAAGCAAATATAACCATCTGTGTAAATTAGAATCTCAGGTTACACAAGACAGATCAGAAAATGAATCTGTTGATTAGATATTTATGTCCCACCACACTGCCTCTTGTTCTCACTTTCTGGTGTAGGTAGCAACCAGATTCAATTCCTCCATAGGGGCTCTTTAAATATTTGTCCCAAATGAAAAACATTTTGTTTCTGGCATCCTTAGGAAACTAAGTCTCAAGAGTCTTGCTAATTATGCTTGCAGGAAATAAGGAAGACATCTTTTAGCCTTAGAAATAGCCTTAAAGCAACACTGCCCTGAATGTCAACTTTGCATGCACTAAACACAAAAGTGATTCTACCAGTTTTCAAAGGCTTTGGGGTTACATGGTCCAATATAGTAGACTACACTATATGTACAAATCCTAGGTATCGGTTGTGCATGTACATTATATCTACATACATATATTGTGTGTGCGTGTGCATGTGCATTGGGATCACCAGAGTACAGAATGGATATGTGTAACTCACAGCCTTTTATTGGGTGTCCATGAGAAATGTGTATAAATGTACAACTAAATAGTCTCTGTCTTGTTTTTCCTATATCGTATTTGAATATTGTTCAGTGTTCAGTTGGTGAAATGTAAGCAGCCAGAGTTCTCTTTTGAAGATTAATTACTCTGTCCTCTAGCAACTGAAATGGATCAAGTGCATTATTAGGACAAAAAGTTAGCTTTGAGCAAAGAACACTTTTTAAATAGAGAGTGTGGTCTAGGCCAGTGTTTCCAAACTTAGCAACTTTTATGATGGGTGGACTCCCAACTCCCTGAATTCCCCAGCCAGCATGCTTGAGGTCTAAAAGTTGTTGAGGTTGGTAAATACTGGTGTAGATTATGATTGGATGTCCTGGCTCAATATAAATGTTTGTAGGCTGAAAGAAAATTAAGGTTTTCTCCAGGTTAATGGCAAAACCTGCCTATTTGGATGAAAAACAGATAGTTTGAAATGGCAAAGAGAAGGGGATGCTTAAAAAGATATCTGCCCTTTTAGAAGATTTTATTAGGAGCAAAATGCTTTTTGAGCAATAGATTGAATGTGTATCTCCCTAAATCAAGTACTATGGAGACTGCTAGATTTTTTTTATTTGTACTTTTTATTTAAAAAAATTGGAAAGTATGTTGCTTTGCTCCTACGACTAGAAAAGCAAGTGTTCACAAGTTTGAAGTCTTGATTCATAGAATCAAATTCTCATTCTAAAAAAAGAAATTTGAGTAGCAATTGAGTCAATTCAGTTGACTTGAGCAGTGTAATTTCCAAAACATGCAGCTTGTAATGCTTAGTCAACAACAAAGTTAGATAAGAAGCGTCTTCCAGCTGTTTTGAATTTCTACTCCCAAGATTCTTTGCTTTTGTGCTGGGTCTGATGGGAGTTGCAGTCCAAGACATCAGATTGATTATATCCAGTCTAGAGAAATTGAAGATCCAATTGGAAAACAAGTTATCCACTCTATTACTTCAATCTGCAGCTTACAAATGATTTACAGAAATGAAATTAATGTATTGAAAACCAGGTGATGGAGAGCTTCTTGATATATTGGGGTGTTTTTTCCCCTCTGTCTAGCAGAGCACGCACATGCATGCTGTCTGAAATGATGCAGTCTCTGATCAGTCATATTGTGTGAACTGCTGTTTGTGTAAATGTGCCTAAGTCCTTTTTCAGTACCAGTAATGACAGGATCTGTTTCTTTAATCTGTCTACAAAGAGCTGAGAGATTAGCAAAAGAGACACAGATGCCTTCCAGATTCAAAAACTGGCTGATAAAATTGGCTAATGAAGTATCCCATATGCGGTACCATCTGTCATAAAATCAAGCCATAAAAGTGCCTATGTTGAGATTGAAGGAATAGAAAAAAAATATCTTTCAGTACAACTCTTAATGTTTGGAGGGAAGCGGAGAATCAGAAATGTCCATTTCTAAAATGAGATGAAAAGGCTTAGGTAGACTGAAGGCTTCATGCCAATTGGAGCCAAGTTCAACAAACTGAGTTTCATCATCACAAGAATTTGTGTTAGATCTAAGAAAATTAATGCTGGTTATGTGTCCCAGATAATGTAAATTGGAAGAATTGGAATATGGATATGCCTCAATCTTAATTTTTTTTAAGATGCTTGGGGAAGGATGATGGGAGGGAGAGAGAAATTATGAGAGAGAGAGAAAATCTCTTATAAAAAGCCAGTGCAAAGTCAACGTGCCCTTTTAAGACTTCTTATTTAAGGAGGGTAGACTTTCCCAATCTCTTCTTCTCTGTAATGTTTGGGGAATTCTAAGAATTGAAATCCATTATTCTGGAGGGAACCAGATTGTGGAAGGTCAGTATATTGTACTGGAAGGCCAAACTGAGCTGCTGGCAACATGGAACTGAATGCTTTGTTTTGTTTTATATAAGAGAACCTGTCACAAGTTATGTTAACTTTTCTTCTTTGGCTTTTTTTTAACTTTTAAATATTTCAATAAACAATTTCTCTAGCGTGTGTTGTGCTAGGAAACTCTCTTTTTTTACAACCAGTCAAATCATAACACCCAAGTGCTTCAACTATTACATCTCTATAGCAATAGCAGAGCCAGCCCTGGGAACAAAGAACAAGGGGACACAGCCCAAAACACAGGCAGGGCACCACGGCTGTTAGCCATTTCCATTTGAATCTTGCTTATTTCTTAGAAAAGCCTAAAACGCCATTGATGTTCAAATTCGGTATGTTTAATTAGAGGGTAATTGCAGCATCTACTTTTCCAAAATGGTCAATCTTCTTTTACTTGTGCAGTAAATTGTAGTTATTTGAAGAATTTTGTTATAGCTAGGTAAAATACTGTAACAAGAAGCCTGCTTTCAAATCTAAGGGCAATACAAGAAGCCTGCAAATTGAGTTTTTTTTCTCTTGCAGAACAATCTTGCCACTTATTCCCCATTCTGTCTTTAAAAAGCAACTTCCCTTCCCACCTCACTCTTCTCATTGTTTGGTTAGTCTTGTACCCTCAAATCACATCTATTTACTGTTGTCCTGTTTGTTTATTGAATGTTAAAATATATCTCAAAATAACTTTAAAAAAAGATACATGAAAATCATTTTAGCAGCCAAAAAAGATGCATTGTCAAATTTACTCTTGGCCTAGTATGGGTGTGCTAACCCACATTCTGGATGAAATCCAATTTCACTTTGCTCTTTTTATACTTTTTTCCTATTTAAAAAACAGTCTGCTTCTTATTCCTCAAAATATATGTGAAAATTGAAATTACGGTACATTGAAACGTAAGTATGCTTCATCCTGGTATTGTATAAGATGACTCCAATATGTCCTGTGTCAGAAAGCACAGTTGTGTTAAATATCTCCAGAAGGATATCAAGAACAAAGTAGATAGATACTGCAAAAAGATATGAAGGAAGGAGTATTAAAACTAGTTTTCTGTTCAGCTTCAGAAATCTGAATAACCTGAAATATAAGAACAAGAAATTTAAACTTGACTTACACTCATTTGTTCAGCTATCTGGCATAAAAAATACCACTACACATCTTATAATTCTCAAATCTTGGTTCTTTGTTCAAGTAAGTGGCCCATTTAAAGTGAGAGAACTCCAGCTTTATTTATTCACCACCTGATTACCAAGTACAATAAACTGATTTTATGATCCACTTGGGAGTGTCCATTAAAGCCAAATGTATATCATGCACATCAGTTTGTTGTTTGCAGCCATTCATGGAATTGCCTAGCAATTATGACATTTGAAATAATAGTGCAAATTATGATTTAATACACAAGCCTTTTGTGAGGATGAAGTCTGAATGAAGATAATGTATCTAGTGAATCCAAATTTTGCTGTACCAGTGTTTATTAAAAAGGGGGGGATAGTTTTGGGAAATTATAGCTAATTGCTCCAGTTGTAACTCCTTTATGTACATAACAGCAGCAAAATGGAGAGTAAGGCATCAGTGGTCCTTCTGTTCTGTACTATAAAGGAGACATTTTGGTGAGTGGAGATGCTGTACCCAACAAAAACCACACTTCCCATCCACAAGTTCTTTGACTTGTTGAGATTCTAATCCTTTCTTCCAGGACTTTCAGTTCCCTATCTTCTGGTGTTTTTTCCACTCAACATCTAGCAGCATAACTGACTCTTGAATGACTTAAGATGACACTTGATTTGGATCATGGGTCAACTAAAGAAGCTTCTTGGATAAGAAGTGAAACATTTTCAAAGGGAAAAAAACCAAGAAAGTCCAGTTGCCTTTGGGAAAAAGCATGGATAACCATGACCTGAGAATTTACATGGACACCTGGTACTTCTGGCAGAAGGAACTTTGGGCTCTGCTTTTGTTTTCTTTATTGAAATGCCATTTGGAGCACATGGCTTCCCATTACTTTCTGAACATTCCTAAACAAACCCCCAAATATTACCGTTAATACTAAAAGCTTATATTCTGTATTATTGGGTTCAAAGTTACTGTAAAGGTCATTATTACTCTTGATCCCTTAATCTTCTCTTCCTTGATATAGATCACTAAAAGGAAGAGAACTGCACAAGAGTTAAAATGAAGATTACAACGTGTGGTGTGATTAATTTTCACATCCTACCAGAACTGCTAAATTAGAGAACAGAATAGGGTTGACACCTTGGTCTCAACTGTTATGACACCCAAACAAGTCTTTGCTTATTGAAGTTATCCAGGGACATTAATGCCTTTTTGGGTAGTGACTTTTCAACATCAAAATGGCAGAGAGAAGTGTCCACATCATTTAGTTGATTTCAAAATGAAAGAAGTGACATCCCTCCATTTTAAATTAGAAGTTCAGATCAATTAAAAATTTACACTTGCTGAGCCCAGATACGGAAGCCTCTGAATCTAAACATTTTAAAGAATATTAAAGTATCTGTCCCCTCATTGCTTACATTGTCCTTGCCATGCATTACTGTATCTTTAATAGCATATTCTGCTATTAAATGTATTTATTAAATGTACTTGCTTCCCATCTTGTTGGCTTATAATAAACATTCAAAGAAACATTCAAATCATTAGATATGAAATGACAGAGCAGATAAAATAAAATCATTAACAAGATGGAGAAGGGAGCCTGATACACTGGTGAGGAGGAGGTAGGTTTAGCTTTTACTAAGTCAACCACCTCCAGTGTGAAACTCCCCCATTTGTACACTAAGACTTTTATAAAAAGTCTGGAGAGTGGAAGCCAATCTCACCACGGGATAAGATATTCCAAAGGGCAACAGCTTGGCAGAAAAAGCTCTTCTCTTTTCTATAATCAATAGGAATATCAAGAAGTGTAGTGCAAAAAACCCTAGAAGACACCAAGTGACTGATTTCTGGTCTATATAGCTCAATTTCAATGGCAGTGTAATTAGATTTTTGTTTTGGTGTTTTTTTTTTGTGAATGGGCAAATTTACTGAGCACTGAATCCTCTGGGAAAAACTTTCAAGATTTCCACGTAAATTTTTCTTTCAAGACAACCAATGATTATTTTCTACTGTTGCTACTGAATGGAATGTTAAAAATAGCTCATTTGACAAACATCAATCTTTCAAACAACATATAGATTGAAATAGAGATGCACGTTAAAGAAAAGCTATTGATATAAGAGATAGCCCTAGTCAAACCAATCAATTGCTTGCAATTTCCATTGTACAACTTAATCTTCAAGACATGCAGTCTGAGGAAGGACTTCAAGGGGAAAATGGCAGACTGGAAGACAGCTCTGGAGAAAAGCAGAGTTGACACTAGCAGTATTAACAATCCTCTCTGGATCAATCAGAGACGTGAAATCCCAAATTATTTCTTACAGTTGTTCCTCTTCCTCATAAATGGATCATAAGTGGGGTGTGGAGGGTAATTGGGACACATAGGAAGAGGTCGATTCACCATATTTACTCCACTTGCAAACAGAGCTTTTTAAAGTGCACTAAGTTTGTACACTTCTCTTGCTATTTTCAGAAATTGCCTATTAGTGGCTTCAATGAAGTTACATATCAGCAAAGTGACAAGGTTGGAAATATCAGATGAGTGCCTTCAATCCTCAGTAAAAGTTATTTGAAAATTTATTTTTATAATCTTTTATAGGGTCAGGAAACATTGAGCTTTGGACTTTGAATATTAAAACTTTGAAACTTTTAAAAAGATAAATGTATGCTTGCTTGCAAGAAAGAAACACTGTTTTTGAGATTGGAGATTTAATAAGACAAATAATCTATAATGGCATTTAGATATCTTTGAGAAACTGTACAAGGACCTGTCTCATGAATTAAATTCGATTATGTCAGATATTGTGTCTTCTTGAGAACAGTTTATTTCCCTGCTGAAGATGTTACAGAACAATAAATGCAGCAACATTTACCCAACAAAAATATGAACAAGACTCTGAATAAGAATTTGTCACCAGATATAAAGAGAAAACTGACTGAGGTTTTAAAAATTAAGAAGGAATTTAAAATTGTAATCCCAGAGAACAATTTCAATAACTTCCTTTTGTTGGATTTACAAGACTGCTTAACCGGCTAAAGAAAGCTGTAACAAGGATCAATAGCCCCCTGAATGGATTACAGAAGACAGTTCAGTGTATGGAAGAAAAAAATATGTCAACTGTTTTTTATTAAAAGTAAGGAATTTTAGAAAACACTTAAGGATAAATTATTCTTTTAAGTTAAATTGTAATTGTTTATTGTTTATTATTAATTGCATATTGATATTAGTGAAATGTGGATGTCTATAGTTTAGAGCAGAGATATGCAATGTATATTTGAATTGAATAAATTGGAGTGGGATTTTTTTGGGGAACTGTTGATATTTGAAATGAGAAAAATATATATTGGAAGTTATCTTTTGTTCAGGAGAAATCGTATTTTTAATTCATATTAAAATCCCAGTATTCTGTTTGAATCTTTTGCTGATAACAGGATTAACATGTGACTTACTTGATTTGCGGGTTATGGGATGAAGTATTTATTAGTAAAGAGGTGAAGAGAACATGGACATGTTTCCCCTCCCATGATGCGGGTTGCTTTTTTGAAGGGGGTTGTTTCTTTATATTTTTTCCTTGCATCTTTTTTTTTCTTTTTCACTTCTAGTTTGTATACAATCTGAAGACCACGAAACCATTAAGATTTTCAATCTTAAGAACTTTTCACTACTTAGTTAGTTGCCAAACAAAATTTAAAAAATAATCTTCCAGGATGGTTTTTCATTTTCAGTCTAGTCTGCAACTCTGAAATCTCCTGACCCAATTATTGAGGATTATTGGCTCTTCCAAATCAACAAGGTATTACCATCTGCTGTATCTAAGAATGACGTATTTATTTTTATTGATTTATTTATTTTGATAAGCATATATAAGATAACAGATAAAAGTATAAACATAATTTTCAATACATGAAAAGGATACGAATAAAAAGGGACATTAGGACAGGGACAGTAGGCACGTTGGTGCGCTTATGCACGCCCCTTGTGCAAAACTATCCTTGAGTAGCCATAGATGGACTTAAATTTGGGTCTCCCAGTGCCAGTTTTGATTCCGAAACCACAGTAGGTCTCAATTTTTCAGATCTCAGTCCTCGGTTGATGAAATGCATTGATAAATTTCTGGTCAAATGGAAACAGTAATTAAAAAACATTTTTGCAAATCTAAATTAACTCTCGGAACTCTAGCATAAAATAAAACAAAAGAAACTTAGCAAACTGCATTTGTTGTACCCTTATATCGATAGCGAGGCTGTACAAAGCGTCCAAAAGCTGTAATAGTTTTCTCTGCACCTTTAACATAGTCGGATATTATGGCTCGGGCGATAGTTTAAAAAAAAAATACTACAACTCCCAGAAGACATTTGGGGGGGGGAAACATGAAGGAAGAGCTTTTGTCGGGTTTTGGATTAGTTGCGAAACGACTTCTGGGATACGTCGTTCAAATGGTTCGATGGCGGCGTAAGTTCCAACAGACGTTTTCGGAGCGAGAAAACTTCTCATCCCATCAAGCAACGGGAAAGCGACGCCGTGAACAGCGCGCCGAATCCCGAATCGAGCGGCGGGGGCTGCGTGCGCAGATGGGAGAAACGGGCCCTGGCAGGTGAGGAGTTCTACGCAGTGTCTTGAAAGGGTAGCTGCGTAAGCGGCCGTTGGTCCCGAAGGTCAGGGAGATAAGCGGGGCGTGTGTGGGGGAGAAGGGTATGCGAGAGGAAGATCTGTGGGGCTGGATCAGGCCGAGAACGTTCCCCAGGCAGCCGCCCGCGATATCTCCTGGTTTTTAATAGCCCCGCCCTCCTACGTCGTGGGTCTGATCTATTTTTAAGCCCCTGGCTGACCCTTCATTTTAGTACATGAAATTGATATTAAGATTATTTTTGTCCTGCCTCTTGGGACAGTGAATTTTTCGAAGCAGGTGGATTCAGATTTTTTTTTTTTTTAAAGACTAGAGAGTCTTGCAGTTTACCTGTTTGGGATTATATTGTTCGGTTCACAAGGGCGAGAGGCAATAATTTATAGGAGAAGAAACATCCCTTCTCTCGAGGAAATCGTTATAACCGTGCTTTGCACGTCGAAATCTTCAGATTGTGTAACAGAGGTATGGAAACATAATTATGTGGCAGTGCTCGCATAAATGATAACTACGTATTGCAAAACAGCAATAGTTGCATAGTTTTGCTTTTATTTATTTTACATTTTTCCCTTTGTTTTTCCCCTTTTTAAATAGGGGAAATGCTATTTTTCTATTATAAATTGATTTTTTAAAAATATAATTCTTAGTGTGATTGATGTATTGATTATCAAATGCAAAGTCAAATATATCTGGCAAGCGAGGCTGCTGTCTTCTTTTAAATATGTATATTAATATCTCTAATAGAGGGTAACTAATTTATGAACAGCATGGCCTCCCAAAAAAATTAATTAATTAAGCATTCCTTGGTAAGAAAGGAAAGCTTTCCCCCAATTAAGGTTTTCTCACTTCCTCTTACTTTTCCTAAATAATAAGAAAGCTGTGGACATGTTGCAGTCACAGATTCAGGCCCATCAGATAACTATATCTGTTATGTCTGTCTTAAAGCAAGGATTTAAAAAAAAAAGGAACAGAGCCAGTTTGGTCTAATGGTTAAGGTATCAGGCTAGAAAGTGGGAGTGCTGGGTTCTAATCCTGCCTTATCTATATGAAAGCTAACTGGGTAATTTTGGGCCAGTCACCTTCTCTCAGCCCAATCTAGCCCCACAGAGTTGTTGTGGGGGGAAATAGAAGGAGGAAATGATGTTGGATATGTTTACTGCCTTGAGTTATTTGTAAAAAAATAATACAAGCAGGATACAAGTAAAATAAAAAATTAAAATTAACTTACTTCAATAGCATAAGCTTGATGGGGAAGCAGAAGATAATATGCTCTTTGGCTTTCCCACAGTTGAGATAGCAAGGATCAAGACTACTATGGAAGATTTTGATGGGGACTTCAGTCACAGAAAAACCATTATGTCTGAATTATGTTGCAATCAGATTGCTGCAAACATCCTGTGAGTCTTTTCTCTCTGGAACAATTTTATTGTTTACTGCCCATCCAGGGGGGAGGAGGTGAATGGATCAGAGAGAGAAACAAAAATAATCTATAACATGCACAACCTGTAACATGCATTTCTTTAATCTACATTTCTTGAAAAACAAATAACTTGAGTTTGATTCTTTTTCTGATCTCATCCAATTATATTCTTATGCTTGGTGATTTAACTGTATTGTATTAACATTTGGTTGTTAGCGATGGTTTAAACAGTCCTACAGATCCACTGGTGTGGAAGTCCCAACACTGAGGTACAGTACTTGCTGTCTCTGCCTAGTGTGCAAATAATATGTTTCACCAAAATTTTACTAGGCATAAATTAGATTAATAATTAAAACAAATATCTTTGCTTTCCAGTTTTAAAATAATTATTTGTAGATGATAACATTGCAAAGCTAGAGGGTACACTTATCAAAGTGACAAGTACTATTGATATACTAGAAAATTGCAACTCCACATTTTTTGATTGCGCTGATGATATGTCCAACCTCTTACTGCCAGGGTACAGGATCTCAGAACCTTGGTGGCTTTTACTGACCCAGAGGATGGAATACTGGTTCATACTCCAGATGGTGAGTGGCTAGTAGGTTCTTCCATGCCTGTTTACCATCACCACAAAGTACTTTGTTGGACAACTCTTGTCAAATACAGTTCTTCTGTGATGGGGAATCTGTCACTAAAAAATAGGAACACTAATACTGTTGGGCTACTAAATATGCTTAAGTACCTAAAAAAGACTTCAAAAATAGTGTGAAATTGTGCCAACAACTTCATGTTTGTCTATACACAAAAGTATTGCAGAATTGTAATTAATTCAGAGCACCAAATATCATTCAGGATGCCATTCTAGAGAATTGTCAAAACAAAACAAAGTTGCTTTATGTTCCAGATTTGTACACAATCTTTCCAAGTGGCAATAATTGCACATCAGCGCAAATATATTATTACATTAGAAATGCACACAAGGGAACACATAATTTATCAAAGAAGCCACTAGTTTATGCTAAATATTATCTCCGTCCTTAAATAAAAAGCAAAATGTGATGGTTATAGATTATTTAATACTAGCAAGTTTTTAATTCTCACAATTTTGGGTAATATTTTGCAGTAGATCATAGATTTCCTTAACTTGCATTTCACATTTCATTTATTATAAGCAAGAACTTTGCTTTCATTTAAGGTGGCTGATCTTTAATATAAGTTCTTGGTAGGTTGGTTCTGATAGATTTCCCACTATTCATAATGAAATCTTAATTAAAATGAAGTTCTGTTCTCTGGGCTAAAATCTAAAGCACTAAAAATTGACCAGTTGAGAGTTTCTCTACAAATATGACTATTAGATGTTTGCACTTGTGAAAGTAGATGCACCAATGGCATTCAATCTGGAAAGCACAGCAGAAATAGGTTAGAATGTATACTCTTGTAAAATCATAATAGCATGGCAGGTTACAGGATTATAGATTTATTTAAAAATAAATAGGAAAAAATCACAAAAATCTTGTAGTAGAATCTATTTATACAATGTCAATATTGTTTGTAAAAACAAAAGTGATCCCAGCTGAGATAATAGATTAGATTAAAGTTTCTGTCTTAATTTTTTCTCTCTCTCTTTGTTTTAAAGTTTTGGTATATTTGATCTTGTAATCTCCTTAAGTAAATGAAGAAGCAGATATCAATAATGTGCCCTTACATATTTGCATGTAACTCTTCCTTTTTGTTCTAGGAGGTGTTAAACATCCTCTGAGAAACAGCTGAAAAACGTATTTGGCTGCAGAAAGACCCAAATCAAGGTAGCATAAATAAGTGATCATCAAGAATGGGAGACGAAGGTGCAGGTGAACCCTTTGTGGGTATTGTGACTGATGGGGCCACAGATTACGAAGGCATCCTTCCCTCAGATACAATTTCCTTGAGTGATTCAGATTCAGATGATTTTGAGTTTGCAGGCAGTGCTGAAGTTGATGTTGTGTCCCCTGAGGAGCCGCTTCCTTCAGATGACGTGGATTGTGAATCAAATAAGAGTGGGGACTCTTTGCACAACAGCAAAAAATCAGTTGTTCAGCCCTTTCATTTGAAAGGCATGAGCTCAAGCTTTTCACAGCGCAGCCAGAACATTTTTGATTGTCTGGAAGGAGCAGCCAAGCAGGCAGTGCCCTTGACGGATGAAGACAATGTCATCGATAAAAGGTTCAAACGCCCTCTGCCACCACTCAGCATTTCAAACAAGATACCTGCGGAAAGCTTTGGAAGACAACGTGAGCCAATTCAGTCTTATAAAAGTACCCCGCCAGTACCTGATTATGTGGCCCATCCAGAACGCTGGACCAAGTACAGTTTGGAGAATGTTGCAGAATGTAGTGATGATACCAACAGATCAATTGCTATGGAGTTCTTGAGTGGCTTGAACAAGGGTAGAAAGGAACAAAGCTCAACACGTCCTGAAAATTATACACCATCTTTCAACCAGGATGCTTCTAGCTCTGGTGCAGGAAGAATTATCTTTAGCAAACCAGTAAAGGCAGGCTTAGACAGATCAGAGAAAAAAAGAGCTTCAACAGAGGAAAAGCTGGAGGCCAACATTATTAATGCAGACGAAGAGGGCAGTGGAAAGCCTCTGGGTAACTTGGATGCCCAGAATAAAGGAGATGTAGTTGTACTAGATCCCTCAGAAAGCAAAGATAGAAAAGGGGAAGATTGTGAGCCGCTGAAATTGGGAAAACGAGGTGCTCAAAGAGCCAACACAGATTCTCCAGAGGTGCCTGAAGAGAATGTGACAACCATAGGGTTTCACGGGAGCAAGAAAAGGAGTAGGAAACATTTCCGACCCAAAGCTAACCATGATGAAGAAGAAGAATCCTAAAAGCCAGAAACATTATATTTGTCTTTTTCCAGTGATAGCTTACTCAAAATATTATCTTCATCATTTGCATGAATTTGGGCAATTGTTTTCCTTAACATGCTTGTTGCTGTGACTAAGAATACTTGTAACTTTGCCCTTCCCGACAAAATCCCTCTGTGTTTTGTAATAAATATAAGACATTTTGCCTTGAGATAGTCCAACAATATATGTAGAGTTGCTGATTATGAAGGAAGGCTCGGCTATTCATACCAAAACTTTTGACAGTATAGTGTATTGATATCTCAACCAATTCATAACTGACAAACATATGGATGAGGTACAAGATTTATCAGTTTATTGTAGCTGAGGCAAAAGTTTAACCAATATTATTCCACAGTATGAACGAAAATAAAAGCATGAAGTATGACAACTCGTATGTTGTTTAGCTAGAGACAAGAAAATGTAAACATACAGTATGTTAAGATCATAGTAAAAGTGTTAAGGAATTGGAAGAGATGCTTTCTAAAATTAAAATACAGCCAACCAAGCCATAATTACACTTGATTGGTTCAGACTGTTAAATTGCCACAACTTCCTTGAAAACTGAAAGATTTTCCCCCCTCCATACTTGGAAGCTTCTTCTAAAAGTACATGGATTTGTGCCGACCGATCTGTTTATGTAAGAATAAAAGAGCTTAAAATAGTATTTCTAGCAGAATATCCACTTGATATTTTTGGTGTCAATAAAACTTGGGAACAACTGCTTAATTAGGTTGAAAATTCTGTACCTGCATGTTAGCAGCTAGCCATTTGTGTCATAAACTAGTTTTCTCTACTCTTATGGTATCCCTTTTTACCCATTATCCGTTTTCTGCCACACTTTAACATTTAGGGGAGCAAGATGGCATCTCATTCAGCTAAAGTTCTCTTGTACAGCTACCCCAGCATTACTCTCACCTTGGCATGTTTGGTCATGAATAAATGCATTGGTTGGGAAAAAAATTTTTATTACTGTTTATAGGTAATGCTCATTTAGCTATCACAATTAGAAATGGTAACTCAGTCATTAACAAAGCAATCACTAAGTGAAACTGCAGCAATGCTTATTATCTTACTTCATCTTTTTTTTTTTTTTTGCTTTAAAGTCCTGAAAAATAATAAATGCGACCATTGGTCACAAAGTTACTTTTTCATCACAGTCTTAACTGCAGTCGTTGTCTGGGGCAATTGCTAAATTGAGACTACCTATATATGAGAATGCCTAATGCAGTCTAATTATTTTATACAAAAAAATACTTATTAAATATTTGGATTCAAACTATTTTTTTGTACTAAAATGACACTAAACAAATAAGGGTAATGTGGTTGTGCTGTTAACTCATGATTAGTGGAAAATAGCAAGATTGGAAACTAATAATATATAATTAAGCTCAAGAGGAAAGGCACAAAATGAAGGAAGCAGATCAATTAATACTATGTACAACTATATCAAGGAAGGATAATTGAAAAACTCAGAAGATACATAAATGTTCCTTGGTTATAAGAAAACATTGAAAGGTTTGGTGTAAAACAGGTGGGTCAAACACAGCCGTGGGCTGGGTTCGGCCTGCAATATGGTCCGATCCACCCCGCGGGGACATCCTGGAAAATGTAAGCGGCTGGGACGTGTTGCTTCAACCCGGTCTACCCGCATTACGTCAGCCCAGTCTACTCAGTGCGAAAACTTGGAAACATGCCAGCAGTTAGGGGGTGGCATCAAGCTGGCCATGCTACCCAGTTGGCAACGTCCACCCAGCTCACTGAGGTCAACCACAGCCCTGATGCAGCCCTCAATGAAATTGAATTTAACACTGGTCTAAATGAATATACAGAGTCATAGCATAACACGTTAAACGTGAAGATTGGAATAAAAAAACATTTTTGAGATTTCAGTAGATAGTTTACTGGAAACATTGGATATAATGTAAAAGGAAGACATGTAGTCAAGACAGTGGTGCTCTGACATTAAAAGAAAATATTAGGTATTTGAATTGACAAAATTATATGGATTAATCTGTTACAATCAGTTATCAATATACATCACATCGTCAAACTGACTGCTATCTACCGCATCTTCATTTTCTGGTACAACCATTTGATCAGTGCCTGCATTTATGAAACATTAAAATTAAAATTAAAATATTGGTTATATAAAGAATGAGCAGCTATAGTGAGATTTGAACAAGTTACTTAAAATGCCACTTATCAAGGTTAGCTTGTTTTTTTTAAAGAAAACCTTACATATTTTCTGTGTATTTCAGTAAGAATCTTCAAAAATGGGAGATAAATAGACCTGCAATTTTTAAAGATTAATCAGGCAAATCATGGACCAAATTCTACTACCTCGTGTCTAGAGATTGAAAACACTTCTATTTTTATACTGACTTACTGCACATGTTTATTATTTTTTTGTTAAAAGAAAGTCCATTTGTGCTTGCTTTTAACATATTACCAAGTTGTTTTTTTTAACCTGGGTTAAATGAGAAGGAGGTATGAGATCTTCCAAATTCAAAAGATGCTCTAATCCCCAAAATCTGGGAGCTTTTGGGCAAAGCTATCTTAATGCTCATAATTGGGTAAGTGAGGTTTTGGTTCTCATTAGCAGGTGTTAAAATTAACCAGCTATGTGGATAATTTATGCTGTTGTGTGTGGGATATTTTTACCCCTGCCTATATGCAAATCTTAAATAGCCCAAGTTTGATATTCAAATGCCCTCCCATGCCTGCCGAGAGTATTGTGCTATCTTAAATAATTATATAGCATATTCATTTTTAGTGCAGAGAAACATAGCTGTAAGAAATAGGTATGTTTGAAGACTATCCCAAAGGGTAAGAGGCTGTTTGTTTCGTTTTTGGTACTTTCGGGTCACCTTTGACTCCTGGTAACTGCCTGGACAAGTCCCTGTGCAGTTTTCTTGGCAAGATTTTCAGGAGTGGTTTGTCTTTACCTTCTCCTTAGGGCTGAGAGAGTGTGGCTGGCCCAAGGTCACCCATCTGGCCTCATGCTCAATGAGAAACTAAAACTCAGAGTCTCTCTAGTCTGGTGTCTAACCACTACACTTCCAAAGTTACTTCTGTGGAAATAAGCACACAGAGGAGCAGATTTGCTGAAGCTAAGTAGGTCCTAAATTAGGCTATACATTCCTAGACTATCAGAACAGGCAGAAAGAATAACCATAGGGAACCACAGGATGAGCTGCAACCAAGACAACCTGAGTCGGGGGCAGAAATGTAACCTGAGCAAGTATCTCAGACAAGCTGCTTCCTAATTCACACAAAGGGAGGGAGGGAAGAAGCACATTCAAACTTGCGAGATTCTGTTACTACTGCACCTTATGAAAATATATCTGCATTCCAGGGGTGGGTTCCAGATATTTTTTCTGCACACCGATCAAAAAATAGCTTCTGTGCATGTGCAGAAGCAAAATCCAAGATGGCAGCGCCCAGGGAGAAACTGACGGGACCGGCTTCATGACATCATTGCCAAGTTATTACCGGTTCTATAGAACTGGATAGAACCAGTAGGAACCCACCAGGGATGAAATGCTCCCCGTTCGGCAGAACCGTTACTGGACATGTGGCCTGGTTTGCCGTACCAGTAAGGATGGCTGGCTGGCCATGCTCCCAAACTGGTTCCCGCTCGCCCAGTCAATGCTCTGCAGCTTGACTGCCTGAAGTGCTGCGCCCGATCTGCCTGCCAAGTAAGTCTGCAAAGTTGTGCCCTACTTAGCTGCCCCTTCCCCACCCCCAACATACCACCCTGCCTTCCCTACTCCATTCCCCCCTCCACATGCTTGCTTGCCTTCCTAGTGTCCCCGTGGCCAGCTTGCAAAGGCTACTTCAGGCAGGCAAGTTGCAGAGCAGAGACTGGGCAGGACAGGGCAAGCAAGAGGCAACCAGGGGATTTCTTTTCACTCCAAGCATCCTGGACTGGAAAACACATGGCTGGGGTGGAGGTCCTCCTTAACAGCTCCAAACTGTTGCTGCAAGCCTTCCCTGCAAGAACGGTGGAAGTCTGCCTGGAATCAAAGTTTGGAACTGGTTAAGAAGGACCCCTCCTCCACTCCAGCCATACATTTTCCAGTCCGGGCTGCTTGGAGTGAAAAACATGCAATATGCTGCTTGGATCCAAAAGGCACCACCTGCACGTACAGCCACTGCCTAGATAACCACCCACCTTCCCCGCAGCTTCCAGCTTGCTTACCTTGTTCTTGGGACCAAATTCTGAGCCGCTGATCAAAATGCTTGGCTTGCTACTCCTTTTTTAAAGGAAAAAATCCCCAGTTATTTACTCAATTGAACGAACAAGATAGACAGAATCAGTTGCTCACCAAGGAGATGGATTGCAGGCTGCAATGCAATCCATCTCCTTGGT
>JANHFT010002006.1:445697-455859 GCA_032467955.1 Pseudoxenodon macrops | reverse complement strand
AACGTCAAGGTCGACTGCTGGGAAAGTCGACTAGACGAAGAGCCCGTTACCCAAACAAAAGGAACTTAATGGATTGGAGGAAAGAAAATGGCTACGAGAGGGCCAAGAGAAAAGGGGGAATGTCTAATTATGCTATTTGCACGCGAACCCGTTTAGAATTGGCTTGGCTACTTCCGTATCCATGCCAGCTTAGTAAATTGTCCTCTTGGAAAGTGAAAATGCCCCAGGAGTCTTTTATTTGCTGAATGAACTATGAGGGAGAGTTGACAGAATAGAATAGAATTACAAGGTTGGAAGGGATTTTGAATGTCTTCTAGTAATGGCTCTCCAGGTTCTTCTTAAAAGTCTCCAGTGATGGAGCACCTACAACTTCTGAGGTTAAGCTATTCCCACTGATTAATTGTTCTCACTGTCAGAAAATTTCTCCTTTAGTTCTAGGTTGTTTCTCTCCTTGGTTTTTTTTAAACAAACCATTTTTTTACAATGGCAGTTTTGCAGCATCTGACAGGCTAAGGAATGCCTCCAATACCCTGAAGCTATAGGAAAATGGGGGTCCCAAATACAGACCCTAAAATTACGCTGACTGGTCCGTCCAGCGTTACTCTGTGGTAAGATGGGCGGCCAATACATTTGATAATCAAAAATAAAATAGAGCAAAGGAGAGCCTCTCAGAGAAAGCAGGAAAGACGAAAATGCAGAACTAGAGGGAGATTCCAGATACGGACTACAGCACCCATCGCCCATAACTAGCGGGGGCTCACTAACTTTGGATATGGCTCAATTATTGCTTCTACATAGGCCTGGAAGGACAGGAGAAGTAATCAGGAAGCTGGCTTCCATCACCCCACACGGACGCTCCCCAAAAACCTACCACTCCACCGATCACCAGGATGCCCATCGAAGTCCTGGAGGTGAGGGAGGCCAGGCCGGTTACCATGGAGACCATCAGCTCCTCCTGAGTCAAGGACCCCTGTGGCATGGGGGGCAGGCTTGGGTTCGCGGGGGTCAGGGGCAACGGACGCTGGACCTGGTGGGCAAAAATTGGATCGTTAGGGGCAGGAAAGACAAAATAGGTTGCAGCCTCCGGGGGGGGGGAATTCCAGCCTTCGGTGCCCATTCTACAGATTGAAGCAACCGAGGCCAGGGGAAAGGACACAAGGGGAGTAAAAACTCCACACCAGCAAAGGTCAGTTTGGAAGGATAGCAAAGACGACACAGCCTGGTCTCCCTTGTTGGGTTTTGACAGGATGTATTGAAGGTATTGTATCAGGGGTGAAATCCTCCCGGTTCGGCCCGGTTCTATAGAGTAAGTTGCAAGCAGCTGGTGATGTCATAGAACCGGCCCTGTTAAAACTGTTAAATCTGGTGCTGGTGCCATTTTGTGTGCTTTTGCATTGTGTGAGAGTCAGTACAGCTGCTTTTGCATGGTGTGTGAGTCAGTTGTATTGTTTTGTGTTGTGTGTGTGTGTGAACAGTGTAAAAGATTTTTGTGTTCTGTCTGTGTAAAGTGTAAAAGCACACCCACCTGGTCACCTGACCTCCAAGCCACGCCCACAAAATAAGCCACACCCACACAACCGTTAGGGAAAATTTTTATATTTCACCCCTGAACCCACCTCTGCTGCATTCATGACTTTGGTTTCCTAGTCTAGTTTATCTTGAAGGGCTGACAGCTATCTTCAGATAAACTAAAAATGTTGAAATTGTTTCAGTTTAAAATTTGTTTTTTAAAGGGCACTGGATATTCAGTATGTAGCAAAACGAGTTTTGTTAAAGTGACTGGCATACTTTGTCTCCTATGTACCAGGCCAACATTTTCCTCATATTTTCACATAGGAGGTTAAGCTGGAATGCAGAGGGATTGCTATGAATTACCTAGCCAGTCAAAAACAATGGCAATATTCCTAACTGTTACATCATTGTGTCTTTCTTTATAATATAATGATTAAGAAAATAAGGTTTACACATTCTTAAAGGCTATGGCTTGTTTCTCATAATTAATTGAATAGTGCATTGTTTTATTGGCACAATTTGTTAAGCATTAATTAAAATGACTGGATTCACAAAACCCAGCCCAAGCAAAAAAAAAAACTTATTATGACTGAATGCAATGTATGAAATCATAGTCATTGTACTTAGCACAGTTACGGAGGCTTCTACAGCAATTCTGGTGTGTATTATGTATTCGGCTGTTTTTAATAGGGTTTAGGGGTTTTTTTAAACTCTGTTTTGCATTCCTCCCCTATTCCACCCAATCTTTATTAGCACATTACTCACGTGTGAAGTTTGAAGTTGGCTTGCTGAAAAGTAAACTGTTTTTCACTAAAGTATCTGCCATTGAAGAAAGTATAACTGTGCAATAGCTAATCTGCATAATAAAAAACAAATTATTTGGATACCATTACTATTCAAGACATACTACAATTATAATACTACTTATAGCAAAGTTCTGTGAAATCAAAGCGGATGGCATAGTGGTTTGGTTTTGTGATACAGTCATAGAATCAGAATGTGATCATAGGCTGAATTTTGAAACCCTCTACCCATTTACTTCAGTAGTTTTACTTCTGGGTAGGCTTACTTTTAGGTAATTGCATATACAGTAGTTTCTTCTTAGCTCCAATTGAGACCCTTGAATTGATAAACTGTTTATTAGGTTTAGAATCCAAAGTCTCCTTTGAATGTAACATATTTTGAAGGTATATATATTTATTATTGAAGTATCCTTCTGGAGAAGGCCATAAACTATTGTTTATCCACCTCAGCTAAGCATGCCCCAAACAAAACAAAACAAAAAAAGATTGATGCATGAAATCCTCTCATGATTTCTGATCTTGGAAATATATGCATGAACAAATAAAAAATTGTGCACCTGAAGCATAAAAAGAAATTCTTACTTGTGATTCCAAAGATCTAAGCTGTTTCTCTTGTTCTTTTAGACCACTAAAATTCTTTAAAAGGCTGTCCACCCTGTTTTAAAATAAATCAAGAGTCAGAAGAAGAACATTGTCATAGAGCAGATCCTGAAGAACTCAGTAGTTCAAGACATATTTACAGTAGTTTCTACTGCAAATAATATCTGTGAATTAATAATTATCCATCTAGGAAATGAACCAAAGGTGGGTTCCTACCAGTTCGGACTGGTTCTGTAAAGTAGGTGGTAAGTCGCTGGTGACATTAACAAGCTGAATTTCCGGCACTGCACATACATCGCCATCTTGTTTTCGGCCTTTCTTTTTTTTGGGGGGAATTTTTTTCCTGCATATGCGCGTGCATGCAAAGCGCACAGACGGCTATGTGGCACAGCCACGCTGCGTGGAAGGAATCGAACTGGTGGCAAGGTAAGTTAGAACCCACCCCAGAAATGAACAGTAAGATTGAATCCATCCACCTACTAAAGCAACTCATATATCTTCTAGTTTGGATTTTGAATGATTGCTACCTGCTGCTCAAATTCCATGTACATAGATTCTACATGGAGGTATCTGTTGACACTTCTGTGCAATCCTATTGGATTGAAGAACAATGATGTTGGATTAAGTTGCATGTGGGGATGGGATTAACAGCTTCAAAAAGGTAAAAGGAAACAGGAAAAGAATAAGATAATGAAAATGAAGGTAAATAAAGCCACCCATTATAAAATGTTTGCTGCTGATTTGATTATAAACATGTAAATATGTCGCTTGCTTTTTAATTACATCAAACTAGATTTTATTTGCTGACCCTTACTTACTTGTCTGACATTTTCTTCAGTTTTTCCTCGTTGCTTTCTTTTTTCTTTGTTTCCAAATTTGCCAGGTAATTTTCTTTCTGGAGCATCTCCCAGGTTATTAATTTTTGATCCAGTTCTTCTGGAATGTCTCTTTCTGAAGGAAGGGAGAGTTAGATTTGGGGTGGGGAAAAGGAAACAGTTGTCAAAGGAGAGGGTGGAAACCAACACCAAAATATAGAAAAATCATCACTTGTTGGTTTTCCATAGGGTTTAAATATTGCACTACAATCAAATGAATATTGAAGGCACTTCAGTAATACTGTATGCCCAGTTTTTATTGAGCTCCTTGAACTTGAATATACCCTTTAAGAATGGGAGTACGAAAGGGACCACTTAGTCTAAGTCCAATGGCGGACTCGTTGTATCTTGAAAGCAGCTCGCTAACCCAGTTCACAGAAGCACAGACACCACTCCTGCACCCCCCAGCATAGGAAATGTTTCCCCATACAAATTTTCATCTCTACCCTGGAGGATTTGTAGCCAACCTTAATTTCCATTCTGAATGCTTCCTCACAGCCCCGATGTAGACAAATGTCCTATTTTGATTTAAAATGTAGTAGCCTGAATCAACTTGTAATAGAATTGGAAAATCTCTTGGAGGGGGATGCCCCATAGTAGTCTTCATTTGTAACTTTGGATCTTACAGATGTTCATCATTTGTTCTCTCTGCTACAGACGTAATAGTTTCTACTGATATATATTTTAAGAAAGTGTGAGTTTTTATTTTTAATAAAAAATTAATGTTTAGTTCAATTTTGCTTTTAACATTAATTTGTTTTAATGTAATTACAGATAATACTATTTTAATGCAGACTTCTACAATGTAAAATGATCCAGATAGTTTGGATTACAAACCATCTGGAGGGCACCATAGTGAGGAAAGTTATTCATCCCCTACATCATTTCAATTAAAAATAATAATAATCCACAGCTAATTATATAGAAATGAACTTTACTATTGCACAAACTGATAATACAGTTTATGATTATACATTAATATATGTACTGTATGTATGTGTGTGTGTATGGATAGATGTAATCCTCAACTTGTTCTTACCATTCTCCCCATAGCTTACCCAGATGTTCTTTTTTGTGTTCGGTCTTCTTAAGGACCCATCTAAGAAATAGTTTAACGTGGTCAATAATGATGAAAGGAGGAGCAAATGCAGGACGACCGTGGTATTCAACAATCAAGTTGTATCGCTGAAATTTCCAGAAGATGTCTGCATTTCCTTGAACAACCTGAAAAGTGTAACTTAAAAGGAAGAAGGGTTGTATCAACAGATCTTATTCGCTAAAGAGCAAATTGTTTTCAAATGTGTAAATTTCTTGATATTTTTTCTAATTGAGGAAGCAGTCTGCCAGCTTTTTTTGGTGTGATTAACACTGACAGTAAACAAGTTTGGATTCTGCTGAGGTAAAATGAATTTCACAATTCATTTTACCTCAGCAGAATCACAATTCATTTTGTATGAAACATGATGCTGTAATTGTTTCGAGTGATTTGGAGAGGCAGTTCTAGGCTTCGAGTTTGATCTGAATTAATACATTTTTGAAAGTGGTAAAATATTCCTGTGTATCTTCAAGCCTCTGTGTATTTGATGCATAGGACAAATGAGATTACACCTGAAACAATAGCACCATTTTGTTAAAATTGCTTCCAATACTCTCCACAATAGCAATAGCACTTAGACTTATATACCGCTTCACAGTGCTTTACAGCCATCTGTCAGCATATCTGGGTTCTCATTTTACCAACCTCGGAAGGATGGAAGGCTGAGTCAACCTTGAGCCGGTGGGACTTGAACTGCCAAACTGCTAGCAATCAGCAGTCAGTAGAAGTAGCCTGCAGTACTGCATTCTAACCACTGTGCCACCACGGCTCTTATGTCTGTTTCATCAGCTTGTTTTATATTTCAACTGCCTTTTAGGAGATATCCAAGCTTTTAATATCTACATCTGATATATTTATTTGCTACCTGAGAATGTAGCTGTTTCCACTGACTATAGAATATTTTAGGCTGCATTTGTTTTAGTGTTGTTATATCCCTTGGTTTAAAATAGACATTTATGTTTCCGTTCTTATTTTTGTTCTGTGTCCCAAAGGTACATCACCAAAAACTGGAAGGAACACGAGCTATTTAGGACTTCAAGATCAGGAAGAGATAATATGATCACATGAATAGGCCAAAAAGATCACATCAGTAGTCCTGCCTATTTGAAGAAGGTTATCCAACTAGGACCTAGAGATAACCATAGAGTTATATGGCAGCTATATTGCCATATATCTTTAGGCTAGTTGAGATCATAGTAAATATTTTCAGTGGCTTTTAAAAGGCCCCAAGATGGCAAGTATGTTTCATAAAAAGCCTTATGAAGACAAATGTCTAGAACTTCACATAAGCTATAAAAAGTTCTTCCTTATTAATCGCCAGAGAAAATAAAGTTAAATAGATTGTTTCCCGAGATAGGATTATTTATTTAAATATCTGCACAAATTAGCTATTGCACATCACGTGCAACTTTGTTAAGAATTTAAACTTTGCAAAAGTAACATATTTAAATGTATTAATAATATGCTGAATAATATTATTGCAAGTCTTCATTTTAAATGGATTGAGAGCCTTCCTCATTCTATCAGCAATTCTTTTTGTGACAAACCTGGGACAACCAAATTCCACTGAAATGAGTGCTAAGGAAGCAGACCAGTCCTTGACTTTCAATCATTCAGTTTCTGACCACTCAAAGTTACAATAGCACTGAAAAAGGTGATACGCTTATGACCATCGCAGCATCCCCACAGCCACATGATCAAAATTTAGGCACTTGGCAACCAGCATATATTCGCGATGGTTGCAGTGTCCTGGTGTCATGTGATGACTATTTATGACCTTCCCAATCAGCGGGACAACTAAAGGTAATGGGGGAAGCCGAGTTCACTTAATAACCACGTGACTTGCTTAAAAATCTGCACTGATTTTCTTAATAACCATGGCAAAAAAGATCACAAGATTGGGAATGATTCACTTAACAACTGCCTTGCTTAGCAATGGAAATCTTGGTTCCAACCATGGTTGTAAGTCAAGAACTTGTAAGCAATATGTCAGTCCAGCCAACAATGGTTATCAAGAAGTAAATCACATTACATTTACTCAACAGGATTTATTTCAGAATTCATAGCTATACGCTCAGTGTGTTTATTTCTCTACTGCTTTTCTTTGCATAACCTTTTGTAGATTCCATCTATTACACACACACACACACACACACACACACACAAAGTCCCAGAGCGTGGGCATGCTATTATTCTATCTGCAGCTAGCAGATAGAAGGCTTCTTATATTTTCTTATAGACCCTCATTTTATACTTGCCTGAACATGGCAATTAAGAGATTCATAAGCAGCACATTTGTAACCAGTAGGAAAACGACTAAGAGTATTATGACCAGCCAATTAGCATAGGCACTGGGACACGAGATGTCACTTGCCGTCTGGTTCCTCTGCTGATCCAATGTGCAGTTTTCATAATCCATGCGAGATACTGTGGTAGTGAAATTTTAAAAAAGAGAAATGGAAAGAAGGGAGGAAGGAAGGAAGGAGGGAAGAGAGGGAGGGAAGAAAGGAAAGAAGGAAGGAAGGAAAGATGGTTGAAACTGTTAAAGATTCAGAATGATTTGGTAAAACAAGGTTCTACTACATTGAGTTTACAAAAGAATCAGATGAACTGATGCAACTGACACTCGGCAGTAGCATCTATAAGGGACAGGCCTAGGAACCAAAGACTCCAAGTAGAACAGAATTTAACAGGGAAACAAGAAGATATAGAAAAAAAGGACAACTGGACTTTGTCATTTCTGTCACAACTCTGAAGAAACACCCCAGTCAAAGGGCTTAGAAGAATTTGTCATAAACCTCAATGATATCACTGAATCTAATTTAAACCTAAATCCAAACTTTTTATATTGATTTTCAAGGTAAAGGACTAGAACAGGTTTTTGCCATAGGTAACGAAAATGCTTTTATATTTGCCTTATGCTGCTGCCTTTGTCAATGCTATCTTATTTAAATGATGGCTTTACCCACATGCCACTAAATGTTTCTAGCTGGTATGATTCAGTGATAGCACTTACAATACTGTGCAAATCAGCACACACTCTGGATTATGCCATTGATCAGGGTGAATACTATAAAAGCATTACAGTACAGATGACTTCAGATACAGTGCAATGAAAAGTAGGATTGCTGAGGTACTGTAAATTAAACTCACAATCTATTTTATCCAGTGGAATTTGTCCAAATATTTGAAGGTAGGGACGATAAAGGACCCTCCTGAAAATCCACTCAGCACGACTATCATCAGGATGAAGCAAAGCTTGTGTGGCTACACCATACGCAATAAGCCACACACTCAGGAAAAAGAGAAAGAAAAAAACATCCTTCATCTGTAAAAACAAACAAACAAATAAATAAATAAATGCAAAACTAAAATCTGGAACTGTCTTCCCCAACGTTTTGTCCCCTCCAGATGTGTTATAGTTCCAAGACATCTGGAAAAGTCAAGTTGGGGTTTACTGGATTAGAAACATTCAAAGAGAATCACAATGGATTTCTTTTCCTTGTCACCATGCATTCTCAAAATACCTCTTTCATGCTGACCTAGGACTTAGATTTACTGGAAGGACTATATTGTTTAATGCATGCTGTACAAATATGTTAGAATGCAAAGTTACTTGTCATATATCTAGACAAATTGAGCACATACACACACACACACACACACACACACAGACACACACACAAATTTTGGAAATAAAGGTTTCCTTCCTGCGGCTTTTGCAGGAGAAATCTCTTCTGCTATAATCAGGGTTTCCTCTTTCTTTCAACTTCTAGTTCTTCCAACCTAGGATAAGTCCCTTCAAATATATTGCATTTAGAAGATAAATATAAGCATTTCCTAAGAGTGGAATTTATTTTTATTTTTTCAACATTATGTATACTAACTTTCTCCTCAAAACAGTATCTAAGATAGCTAATTAAGATTCAAATAGTTTTAAAAATTGAGATTAAAAAAATTAAAGGAAGCAACAAATAATTTTTTTTTAAAGGTTGGCAGGTTTTTAAACGCAGAGGGAAAAATACATGGCAGGGAAGAGCCTTTTGTGTGCCCAGCAACCGCACACTGACAGCAAGGAAATCTTCAACAGAGTACCTGGTAGATGTCTTAGTAAGTCAATACATTAATAAAGGCATATTCAAGGATGGTTGTAACTATACTTAGACACTTGAAATTAATAGCATAATTTCCCCTGAGTCTGCTGGATTGAAAACCCAGCCCAGCCCCATTTATTTTCATTTCTTTCTGCAATGCTGCACTTACCATTCTTTCCACAATGATAATCTTTGGGCCCAGTTGTTTATGAATGGCAAAAATATGAATCAGTCTCAGAGTGAACACCATAAAATCAATTGCTAGTACCGTCCGACCATCGTGAAAGGTTGAAATAAACATTCTGGAGGATGAAGAAACATTCGTGTATTGATATTTAATTTATGCCTTCCCTTTCTACCCTGATAAGAGGATGAAGGCAGTTATCGTGAAAAAGATGCAAAAATAAAATAAAATAGGAACACAATAAGAAGGCATAATTAAAACACAAACAGATAACTTTTAGTATCAGTCTAAAACAGCTCAAACTACATTCTTTTCTAAATACAGGTGTACATTTACGTTTCTAAACGTCTATGGGCCATAGCTTGCAAATAATGCTCTCTCCATATTCCCAAGGAATACTCTCTGAAATTGGGGGAATCCTTACAAAAATCTCTTCAGCTAATCTGATCCTAGATCATGACAAATCACTAGGTGCCCAGAAAGCAATTAGCAACCAGTGCTTGTTTTTCAGGCATGATAACATTTTTATTTTGCGCTATTTAGATATTTGTTTATGTGTTTATTTATTCCATTTACATGGCAGCCCATCTTGCATAACAGTGACTCTGGATGGATTAAAAACTCAAATAAATACAGTTAATTAATAACAAATAGCCTTGTTGCTCCTGGAAAAGAGCTATGGTAACTATACCAATAAGAATAAGCTATCCTATATTTCTGTTGAATTATAGCTCTGCTGTTTATGGTTTGCACAGACTGAATTTTTCCACGTATTTCTGATTCTTACAAGAATAAAATAGTTATTCCTTGTTTTCCCCCCAAGACATTTATGATTCTGAATTAGTGATCTTTTCATAATTTCCATTTATGGTAAATGTCTGTGGAGATTCTCAGTCATCCAGGTCATGGTTGTCCCAAAAGTGCTTTTTCAAGAGGCAACTGGACTTTTTGGTTTTTCTTTGAAGACATTTCTCCTTCAGAGCTGAAGAAACTTCTTG
>JANHFT010002006.1:427595-439450 GCA_032467955.1 Pseudoxenodon macrops | reverse complement strand
AGAGTCTCCTGCTTGAGCAGGGGGTTGGACTAGATGACCTACAAGGTCCCTTCCAACTCTGTTAATAATAATAAAAAGATGTAAACGTAATGATACCCTGTAAACAAATGAACCTGAGCTTCACAAGATGCAGTGAGATGTTTTGGGACAAGCAGGTTTCTATACAAGGGACACACATTCTTTTTGAGACGAGTTCAAATTAGGCTGCTGATACATAGCTTCAGATAGAATATATAAAAAGCTTTCTATCGGTGATGCCTTTAAAAAAAAAAGGGAAATGAATAGGCATGTCCTGTGGTGCCCGTGGCATCTCTGAACTCTGAAGTCCGGCTACAAATTCGTCAGTAGAGATTTGTGGTAATGTTTGAAGTAAAAAAAAAAATTGTAGTAGTAAGTGGCCACCCTGGAGCTCAAAACTAAAGAAAGGAGGCATTGCAGCAAGAACAACACAGGAAGCAGCTCTCCATTTAAAGAAAAAGAAACAAAGGAAGACAGAAATAGCTTTGAGGTCCTAACAGAGGCGAAAGCTCTAGTTATTTAGGGAAAGAAGAAGAAACAAGACAACTGAGCAAGAAAGCCAAAGGGAAAATCCTGAAAGGCAGAGGGGATGCAGTTGTGGAATATAGACACACACACCAATACATCCATACACAAAGAAATATGTTTGTTTTCCTCTGTCCGAAATTGTAGCAAAATGGCAAAAATGCAGCTCTATCATCCAGCTTTTTGCTATTGTGTTAATGGTATTTTATTCAAATTGATTTCAATGTTTCATTGCATTGATTTTATGGATGGTAAACTGCTTTGATTGCTCCTACAAATAAGGAAGCCAGGGCATACATTCAACAATTGCATAAATACATTGCAGCTGCACCCTGCAGGAAGAGAAGAGAAGAACCGCTGTAGTTGACCTTTATACTACGAAGAGCAGAAATCATTGACCAGATCTGTCAGTGCATGAAATATTCTGGATGCTAGAAGCACAGATCAGAGTAATTTACCAAGTCCATTCCTACTTATCTTTGCAAATGATAATGCCAAAAGCAGATAGTATCATATTATCAATTAGAAATAGAAGAGCAGCATTTTCTGCTGCCTGATAGTTTGAATGCTCCTCACTTCAATTCTACTGCTTCCTTTGATTGCTCTGATTATATTCTAGCAAATGTTCTTGAACAAAACTTTGTATAAGTTTTATTTAATTTGAACAAGCTAATATTCGCATATTCTAGATGTTGTGTTCTGCTTAATCCCCTTGCATATCCTGAGCCCTGGAGGGATGATTACTGCCATCTCCATCTGCATAGAATTGTGTGCCCGTCGCTGGTTGGCTAACTAGCGACGAGGGTTTCTCAGCCTATGGAATTGTCTGCCTGCAAGCCAGGGGAATCCCATAAAAGAGGGTTCCCCAGGCCCAGCAGGCAGTCCGGATTACTATGAGCTGAACCTGAATAAACGAGAGCTGATTGTCACTGATGCCTCCAGTCTTCATTCACTGCGCGATTTAACACTAGAGGCAAACGCTTAAGAGGTAAGCCTACTTCAACTATGGACATGTACTACTTCTGTCCATGTTACATTTAGTCTTTCTAGTTGCTATAAAATTTCCAGAAAGAAACTCATGGGTTCTTATAATTCACTTGCAACTTTTCATTTGTTGCAAATTGTTGTAGAATCAAACATTACGAATATTTTAAATTGTATGCTCCTCTCCTGAAACAGTCCCTGCAATGCACTCTTAACATCTTTTTCAGTATTATAGCCGTAATGTTATTAAATAGGGAAGCATATTCAGGACTAGATGTCACAAGTTTTTTTTTTTTCCATTTGGAAACTTTTATTATTCTTGCTATTTCCTAGTTTTTGTTTATCTTAGCTCTTCCAATACATTTGCTAACCTTTTTTCATTCTAGGAACCACCTTCTACATCAACTTAATAGTCAGCTCTACTGGCTGGATGATAGGTAGCACTTCTGACTGCTTTCCTACCCATAAGCTCTCTACACCAATAAGCCTTCTTTTAGAATTTGTTTATTTTAATTCTCCATCTAATATGTAAGTCTCTTTCTGCTCTAGGTCAAATAATTTTTGCTGAATAGTCAAAAGTTTTATAAAGTGAAAAGTATGTTCAGTGAGAGAAGTTACGAATATTAGAGAGCATTCTTGAGACTGGTTCTTTCATAAAAGCAAACTGAGTTTGATTTAAGAAATAACATTATGATAGGAAAGCCTAGGTTGCACAAATCTATCAGAACCGGTAGCATGTTCTCCATTATGGAGATAAAGTAAACCAAGTGAGATCCTAAACTGCATGCATCAGAAGAGAAAGAGAGAACTAATCTGAGAGCGGATGGAAGTGATGAAAGTTTAAAGCTTGTTCGATAGATAAATGCAAAATTGTAAATCTTCTGGACAAGAGAAGCAGATAAAAAGATAAAGTGACTGCTAATTATCTTGACATGTATTGCTCCTAGTGTCCGTTAGGCTTACATACTCAGAAAAGTGATGCATACAAACCTGATCCCTTCTAATTGCTTGATTTTATAACTTCCATAGCATAATTATTTTAAAATTGACACATGGAAAAAGCAGAATTCATACAGAACCCAACTTAGAATCACTTGGAACTGAAAGGAAAGTGTACTTCAATGTCTATATTTATGCACCATTCAAACGCAGTAGAGGGAAAATTGCCTGAAAAGACAGCTTAAAATACAATAGCTAATTAAATATATTAAAAAGTCATTAGGGAGCATGTATACTCCAGAGACATTTGCAAAGAAATGTCATGTATAAAAGTTTCTACGCTAATATGCCATCCAAAATCACTATGAGTTGAGCAGCCTATAAATCAATGTTTGATTTATAAATTAATAAGGATCATAGAAAGCCAAGTATGACAGTTGGAATGCTTAGTTTCAAAGGAGAATACAATACTGGCATAATGAAAGCCTGCTGTAATGGAGAGATTGTGTAAAATGCAACAATCTCTGAATATGCCTTTTATAATAGGCTAGGGTGCCATGTCCTGGGAATAATATTGTTCTAAACCTTGAGAGGACATAATGTTTTGCTGGCTAGAATTCTGAAAATATGAACACTTTTTCATAGCGTTATAATAGGCAGCAATATAAAGAATCTCAAATAATTTAATAAAAGTACATTATATTTTTCCCCTGATAAAAACAATGAGAAGGGAATCTGAAGAGGAACATCACTTTGATTCCCCTTGCGCCATGAACATAATTGCATGCTCCAGTCACAGAGAAACAAGAAACCTGTCATTTGGTAACAATAACCACTTATCTTTGACCATTTGTTTCCTCCAAAGCAAAAAGTAAAACAACAGCATAATACGCAGAAATTAAAACAAGAGCTTTCTGTCTGGTTGCATCTGGATTGCTAGGAGGAAATTCACTACCCATTTCCATCTATCATAAATATCAAATAACCCCCATTCCTGCCGGTAAGGACATTATTCACAGATAAAAGAGTTACTGTATTTCCAAATGGGTAAATAATAATAATTTTGTTTATTTCCAAGTAATCTGAATCTGGTATCTCTCACTGGGTATCTCCCACCCAGTTCTTGATTCTCCAAGCTGATCCCCTTCCAATGCCAATCGGATACCACAGGGTCTGGATCATGTTCTCATAATCTTTTGGAACTATTACTGTCCTCAAAGTTCTAACTTTCTTCACTGACGCCTTGGCCTTAATAAGTCATCTTTAAAGGGAAAGCAGAAGTCAAGAACAGAGGGCTAAAGATTGTGAGTAATTAGATAGATTGTTTTCTCCAGTAACATGATGGTGGTGTTTTTTAAAAAAAATATCTGGGTTGAGCATACTTTTTGAAATATATTCTAATTACAGATATAAACAGCAAAGTTGTTTCTATAAACATGTTTTAAATGGAGAAAATAGAATATTTTATTTCCAGAATATATAAGGAACATATTCTGTTGCCATTTCGATATTTGCAGGTCATTGTTAAACTGGTGAAATAGCGCGGATAAAAAACACAACCAGGAGTACCAGCTGTGTCTTTATTGTAAGGTTATGTTAACAATCTTGCAAGTCTCAAGGTACCTCTTTTGTCTCACATATTTACCCTCTTGAAAACTAGAGAGGGTCCCTTCTGCAACCCTTTTGCCACCCTTCCTTCTTCAGACTCAAATTTCACTTATCAGATTGTTGTCTAGGATGTGGTGCTTCCTCCTGTCTCCCAAGGCCATTCCCATATACCATTACAATCAATATCCTTGCATTCACTTTTTTTCTTCCTTGTGGTGCAAAAGAATCTATGGTTCATACCTGAATGAAATCAAGTTAGTGTAAATCAGGAAAGGGCACCCAAATCCACAGATCACATTCAAAATTGGGGTGGATGTTGACATGTCTCCCCACCAAATCTTTGTCAGAAATGCCTGAAATTTAGACAAGATAGATGTGAAAAACCAATGATATAATAAAACAATTAAAAGGCTAAGAAGTAAACAAAAAGACCAGAACACAGCCAATACTAGCAGCCAATACCAAAATTAGCAAGGATTACACCAGACAAACAATCAAGCAGAAAATAATACCCTGATCAAGAACTTACCAAGGAGAAAACTACACCATATCAACAATGGCAGGGCATACTACTGTTTTTAAATAGGGAACAAAACCCACACTCACTAGCATGAACAATACTACTTAGTTGGGTAATGAAATGTCTTCAAGCAAACAACCAATCTCAGAAAGTACCAAGGGCTCCACAAATGATATACAAATGCATTTTACTTTGCTCAATAAAAATTATAGTAAAAAAAGAAAACAGAGTAAATCATAATCCTTGGCTCTTTTCTTAAACCTAAGAGCCTAAAGCTATTCAATATAAATTGTGTTTTTCAACTTTTCATTTATCTCATAGGTTCCTCATCACAAGAACTTCAGGACAACTCTGGAATGAGTACAAATAGTATTGAAGGAAAACAAGACATATATTTCATAGCCAGCTGTTTCTCCTAAAACTAACTCATGAAGCTAGCCATTATCTCTATGAAGCTTTTTATTTAGAAGAATCAGACTTCTTTTGTTTGAAGTTGAGGACTAGCCTTTCTTTCCCCCCCCCAGCTTCTGGGGGTCTTATATTTATTTTATTTATTTTCTATTATTTAAGAAAATTTATATGGCTGTCTACTCACTCTCATTGACTCTGAGGGGCTTACAAAAATATTTATTATTTTTAGATATTCTTGTACCTATTTTATCGGTTATTCCTTTTAAAAGGCAAAAAATCAAACCACCGTAATGTGCAACTTAATGCTAATTTTGGATGACATAATTTTGGAGGGCAAAAAGTAGCATTGGGCATGACATGCATACTAGGGCTGCCCATTTTTACTGTACAGAAACACCCATTTGGCTGATTTGCTGACTCCCTTTAGGTAGAATTTTTTTAAAGAAGTCACTGTGGTGAGATAGGTGGCTATATAAATTACTTTTTAAAATGAAATATCTAAAATAAAACAATAAAATAAAACAGCCCTGCTGCTGTTAGAGTCTTGAAATGGCTTCTCTGTTGCTTTGTATCTATAGCTTTGTGATTTGTAAAATCTTCAATATGTTGCATTTAAATATTTACTATATGGGTTTGTCAGCCCCACCAGACCAAATTAGAAAATCAACTTCCCAGGAAGATAACACTCTACTGAGCTAGGCCATCATAGAGTCTTGCAATTCCAGTTGTGATTTTCTTCCCTTCCTTCTTTTACCCCAGGAAATTGACGGGGGGGGGAATGTTTGCCTGAGTCACTTCTGAATGTTATCTTGCTTGCCAGGACCTCAAGGATGTTCCAGCCCTCTTTCAAGAACCATCCAAGTAATGGTTCTTACAAATGTCCTCAAGAACATCTTCTTTAGTGTCTATGGTATTTTAATTTCTTGCAGACTACCTTAGGATTTTTGATGAACTGACAACTCAGAATAACACTCTCTTGTTTATTTATGGACCTTATTAACCAAAGACAATCTTCATTGTTAATATAACTTCATTGTTAATATAACCGAGGAAGCAGTCAGTCATTTAATGAAGCTCTAGCTGTAAAAATAGCTCAGGTACAGTAGTTACAGTTTTTTCACAATGCTGAATTACATTATCTCTTACCTTCCAATGAGAATATTTTCTCCTGGTGAGGGTATCAATTATTGTTTTTATTCTTAGATATTACAGGGTGGAAATATTTTGTTCTTGCTTTAAGAAAACAGTGTGTCACAATGGTATTGCTGTCATTTATCAGCTCACTTCCCATTGAGCATAATATATGATTTTAATTCCAAAGTTCCTAAAAAATTATTTGCAGCCCCCTCTAATATCTGATTCCACTGTTCAGAGAAGATATGTGAGAACGTGAGAGTAGGTTGAAGTGACCATAACCTAAAAATAGAGGAGGCATGTGTAGAAAGAGGATGAAAGGAAAAGGTCCTTTTAGGTGGTAGATATGAAAGAATCAAGTTGTTAAGGATCAAAGGAAGAACGTCATCAGAAAATGGACAAAGGAAGTTGGGTGCTAAACCACCATCACCCTGAGTCCCATTGATAGTTACCAGACTTGTGAATCATGAAAGCAAGGGCTTGGGAAGATAAAAGGGGTCCTGAAGCCCATCCACTCTTTGAGTTGATCTGGGTCTGGACTTGGTGGCTTCTATCCACAAAATGGACATTGTAACTAGTAAAATTTTTTGAGTTCATCAGGTCTCTGAATATTCCATCAGATTTTACGTGCCTCAATGCTCGATTGAAAGTGATTTGCATGCATTTATAATAGTTTCCTGGTTGTTGGTCAGGTTTATATTTCACACCATCTAATCACCTATTTGAAAAACCCAGTAGAGGCAAAGGAGGTTGTGAGATTCCTGTGCCTTTACAGGATCCATATGCACAAGTGAGTGAACATAAGTTGAATCTGGGTACAAGTGTAACAATGTTCTCTCATCTTTCTTCTGAATTGTGGAATATCCAACACCTTCAAGAGAACTACCTTGAAGGGTAGTTACCTGGACCCCGTCATGTGCAAAAAAGAATTTGGCATCTGCTTCTGTGGCCAAGTGGAGACAAGTCACTTTGTTCCAATATCGATTCTTCCTCACCAGCAAAGCAAAAGCTCGCTCTTCACTATCATGGTAGCATTCGCTGAACAATTCTGCCAAAGCAAAAGTAAAGACGAAGATAAAATAAACAGAATGAGGTATGAGGACTATGATTTTGAATTCAGCTACATATGTTTTAAGTAGAGATGTTGATCTTGACAAAATTACAGAGTCCATTTATGCCCTTTCATATACTCTCCTGGCACAGAAATCTTTCATTTCAACTATAAGTGGCTCTAAAATACCAAGATGCATTACAAACCTCCTGTTCCTAATTATTTTAAGGCTTTCTCCCCAAATCACCCGTGCTCAGTTTACAGAATTATAGGTAAAAATGAAGCCCATGAAAAGCCAGCCAGGATAATGAAAGCACATTAGTTTTTTCCCCTCCTATTATCCCAACACACACACATACACACACTACTGTATTACTGTATATGTTTTACTTTTTTTGCTTTACATTTATTGGGATAAATGGACAGAATACACAATTGTGTTTCCTTTTGGAATAAAACTGCATAACTGAAATACTGTTGTAAATACGGTACATAATAAAAGGAGATCTTAATAGTCATCTAATCCAGGCTCTAATTCTACTTCATTTAGACCAGCAGTCTCCAACCTTTCTGCCATCAGGGACTGGTTTTGTGGAAGACAATTTTTCCACCAGGGGGATGGTTTCACCTGCAACCTAGATCCCATGCATGCCAGGTAAAGCTTTGCTCGCTTGTTTGTGCGGCATGGTTCCCAACAGGCTGCAGATGGCTATCGGTCCAAGGCCCAGAGGTTGGGGACCCCTGATTCAGACTATGCAGAAAGAGATGCTGTAGTTAAAAATGAAGAAAACCATTCATAGATTCCAGAGAATAATTCTGGCCCATTTTCTCTATCCCTTTGAAAACACTGATGACCCAGCTCAGTTTCACTGCAACGTCTAGATTGAAATTTTAGTTAAAACTGGTGGTTGCTGGAAACTGGTTAAACCCCACAATTCTCCTTCTAGAATTATTTCACTATCTGGAAGGTCTCATATGAATATTCCTCTACAGAAAAGTCTTGGACCATTTGCTCATATAAAGAAATAAAATAAAGGTATTGGAGATGTTTCCATTTTATACTGGATCCCACAAGCTTGTAAACATAGAAGCTACTTGTAAAAAAAGAGGGGGGAAGTTTTTAAAATCCAAACTTCAGCTGCATCCTCCCTGGTAATTGAGAGATTTGTCTGTTTTTAAATATTACTTTCACACAATTCTTCTTACTTTATAAAGAAGGAAGTTCTCAAAATATTTGCATTCCAAACCTAGAATGAACAATAGGAGGAAACGGTGCTTATCTTAAAGAAGGGGGTTCCTTTACTTTCATTGGGGGGCAGAAAGTTTGCAGAGGAAAGGACAACAGCTAGTCCAGAGGAAAGAGAAAGAGGCATTTTTGTCTCTTATTTAACAAAAATGGAAAGATCTCATTCAAGCCAGGATCCATAAAATACAAATGAACACATTGGAGGGTTTCACAAGAGGCAAGTAATGAAATGAATGTTGTGATGTGATGACATAAACTCTCTAATTCCACACAACTTCACAATAAAGTGTGTGGCAGGCTGGAATGTCATCATTTTGATGTCTTCGTTGCTTAGGAAGGGATGCTTATGGTTGGAACTATTTTGGCTTTGCTATATAATACTTATTTTGTGTGAGGCTTCTGTTTTCATTCCCTGGATCTCTAACCGTAGATAGACACTCAAGGGTGCTTCAGATAGAGGTATACAATATACTCTTTTCCAAATTCTATGTCCCACCAGATCATTTTAAAAAAGTCGTTGTCTGGTTAAATAAATGTGGCTTCAACAAATACAAGGTAGTCCCAACTTACCACAGTTCATTTAGTGACTATTCAAAGTTACAACAAACTTTTTAAAAAATGACAATTTTTTGCATTTACAATTATTGCAGCATCCCAGAAGTGGGTTTCTACTGGTTCTATCTATAGAACCAGTAGTAACTCTGTGGTGACATCACAGAGCCAGTTCCATCGGTGTCTCCGTGGCTGCCACCATCTTGGATTTTGCTTCTGCGCATGCACAGAGGCTAATTTTTGCCTTGCGCAGAAGCTAGTATTTTACTGCTGCGTACACGCAGCGCGACCCTGAGCGAACCAGCAGCAAAAAGAAGCAGAACCCACCCCTGCAGCATCCCCATGGTCATGTGATGAAAATTCAGCCGCTGGGTAACTGACTCATATTTACTATGGTGGTAATGTCCCAGGGTCACGTGATTACCTTTTGTGACTTTCTGATAAGCAAAGTGAACCGGGAACTCAGATTCACTTAACAACGGTGTTGCTAACATACAACTGCAGTGATTCACTTAACAACTGCGGCAAGAAAGGGTAAAATTTGCTTCACAAATGTCTCACTTAGCAACAGAAATTCTGAGCTTAGTTGCCTCTTACTAACCAATAAATATTATAAAGGTAAATGAAGATATAGAATCATGGCAGACTAGAGTGGAAGACAAGGAATAATATCCCCAGATTGTCTCCTGGAAATTGTTTTTGGCCTTGCCATCTCCATCACCTTCAAGTCATTTATTGAAAAAATACACACACACACACACTGTGACCTGTGCAGGCATGAATCTCTGGGCAGGCAGCATCTACCTACCCACTGCAAGCTGCTCATATTTTGCTTCTTTCATTCTGCGCGCCACTTCTGCCTCGGTTTCCAGATGGGACATCTCTCGTACTATTTGACAAGCAGCCAGAGCTGCAGCAACTCCTTCTGGACCCTGAAGAAGAAAACATAAAGAACTACTGTACTTAAATGCTGCATTTCCCAAATTCAGTCAAATGTATAACTGTGGAGTTTCAATGGCCTGCCTTTTATGAAACAGAAAAAAATTATACATGCGTTCACATGGTTAGTGTAGCAAAATTAACTAGATCTCACATATGTGTGCCTTTGAGCTGGTGTTGATGCTTAATATTTGGACAAATTACTGCAGCTTTCTTGGCCAGGTTTCAGAAATGGTTTGCCATCGTCTTTTTCCTAGGACCGAGAGAACTTGTGTGGCCCAAGGTCACCAAGTTGATTTTGTGGCTAAGTTAGGACTAGAACTTATGGTCTCCCAGTTTGTAGCCTGATGCTTTAACTGTTGTACCAAACTGTCTCTCTACTAGGTCTCATTTGGCCTTTCAAAGGCTCATATATAGCATACGCTTACGTTCAGCAGAGTGAACTTGGTCGAGAGTTGAAAAGGAAAGGTAATAATGTAAATCCCATTATGTAAATTCCATAAATGGTTTCAGCTTGAAATGATCATAATCAAAGACATCTCAATTTGGCAAAGTTGAATTTTGCATTTTTCAAAGGCTGCATCCAAAGCACATCTTTCTTTTATGAGAACAATTTGGATAAAAAACATAAGCGTTTTGGCCCAGTCATCCATGCCATATTAAACCCTCATGTTATACAAGGCTCATGCCAAGGTCACAGGAGGCAGTGCTTAAATCAGCCAAATAAAGAACAATGAGGAAAACATAAGCTCTGCTAGATCAGGCCAAGATCTACTATTCTACTTTAATCCAGTGGTGGTATGCAGCCAGTCTGGACCGGTTTGGGGGAACCGGTAGTGGTTACCACAGTGGGTGCACCCACCCACCCCGGCACTATGCTATCCTATTTAGCCACGTTTTCTAAGCCACATGCATGCATGAAAGCCCCCGTGTGAGCAAAGCGCATGCGCGGAAGGCGAATCGGTGGTAAAAAAAAAAGTGAAACCCACCTCTGCTTTAATCCAACATTCTCATCGTAACCAACCAAACGCCACTGGGATTCTTATGGATAATTAATCATGTTAAATGTTATTTAAACTGCTTATAGGTGACTTAAGCCTCATGCACATCCTCCTAAAATATTATGACAGAAGGAAAGAGGCCCTGAAATCATCTACTGGCATTTGTAGCTTTTAAATGCCTCACTATAAATCCTGACAGTCAAAGCGCTTCTGTCCCATTCAGCTATAAAGGTAGAGCATTGGTCGGTGTTTAGGATGCCTCAGATATAGTTTTGCTGGCATGGGGTTTTAAAACAAATTGAACCACCAGAAAGAACTGTTCTCAAATTGTCCTCAGTGGATCCTTTTTACTGCACTGTACCATTATGATCTGAAAGTGCTATTTGGAAGGGCATTTTGTTTAATTCTTTTCAACCACAATTTCAAAGACGAAGTTACAAGAACCTTCAACTTTTTGTTCCTTTTCAAAGACTCTCAGAGATTTCTGCTTCTGCTGTAAACTGTAAATCTAAACTCTCATTGGCTCTTGCTGAGACATGACAGAAGCCCCCAAGTTTTGCAAAAAAGAAAAAACAAATCTGAAAAATACTGGCAGGATAGGGCTTCTGTGTAGGCTGAGTCTGGTTTTTTTTTTGTTTCCTTTTGACTAAAGGAAACAATGTGTTTAAACCTTTACCCTTAACTGCAGAAACAGAAATACCACAAGATTTCCTGCTTGGCTGTGAAATCACCAAGAGGCATTATCAGGTTATTTTTACAAAGAAGTGAACTTTTTAATCTAGTTACTGTAGTTAAGTAATCAGGTTGCTACACTATGGCCCTTGAGAGAAGGCAATATCTCAAGAAGTGTGTGTGTGTGAGAAAGAGAGAGAGAGAGAGAGAGAGAGAGAGAGAGAGAGAGAGAGAGAGAGAGAGAGAGAGCTGGAG
>JANHFT010002006.1:377862-391305 GCA_032467955.1 Pseudoxenodon macrops | reverse complement strand
CCAGATGAATATCTGGTAGGCAGATTTCCCCCCCCTATTTTCCTCCCCAAAAACTCAGGTGCGTCTTATACTCCGAAGAATACGGTAGTTATTGGGTAATGGGTTGTCCTGATTGTGTTGGATTTTCATGGCCATAAATGTACAAATGGCCATAAAAGTAAAAAATCATTGGGATGGTACTTGACTAGAAATGTGAACATGAATTTTACTGTTGATTTTGTACTTTTTAATTTTACTTGTTATTTTTTTACACGACGTGTTAATCCTATTCTGTAAAACACCAAGAATTATTTTATTATTGAGAGCTCCATCCAGGTTGACAAATTAATACATAGCTAAATGAATGTTTATGTTTTAACCTATTATATAACATTACATGCAATACTCTTTATTATCATTATTCTCTGTTGCAATAGGCCATTGCAGTCCTGAGATCACTTACCCTAACATAATCCCATTGCCCTCATTTATTTCCAAAGGATGATGTGCAGTACATTTGGTACTACTACCGGTAAATAAATAACAAATGATACTTTCAATGCTACATTAATTCATTATACTTTCTGTGTTTCTTAGTAGATATACACACAGTTGCTAATTTGTGCAATATATTTATTGTTTGTATAATTAAAATAATTCCAGAAGATCACACCCATAGCAACCTAGTACTAAATCTAATACGAGTTAAAGAAAATATCAATCTAATTATTTTCACTACTTCTCTAGACTAGCTATATTGGTTTGCAGTAATCTATTCTAGTAACTGAAGGAATATATTTTACATGTATGTTGCTACTTTACAACTTAAATATTGCATAATAAATATCAACATGTAGTAGAGGTGATGTGTACAGCAGAGAATAGTAGTGCTAGATTTATAACTGTTGCAGCTTATGAAGCAATTTAAAGGCGAAATGACCCTCATTTTGTACTTTCGATGTAAATTGACAACTTTTGCTTTTAGCCAGGGTTTTCTTTAGTGGTGTAAAACAGGCAGAGTATTAAGTGGTCAAGTGGTACAGTTTGTCACTGTAATCTGTCATTAAACGTGCAGTAGCTAAAATCTGTGTTGCTGCAAAGAAATTAAATTATAACTGGTCAAAGACATGTTTATCTTAGTTTTAAATAATACTTTTGATTTGCTACATCTTAACCAATAAATTATAGTACATATACAGTTTCTATTTTTATTTTATACCTATTCATGTATTAAATTTATCATCCGGGAAACAATTGTATTAAGATTGTAATAGAGGAGTGAATATTATATTGTGATTTATTCTGCTAGTCGTTAGTATATTATTGCATTTATTTGCGTCATCTCTTTTTTTTGTCTTTTAAAAAAAAGGTGGTTATGTTTTCCCAAATAAATATTATTATTATATTATAAATATTATTGACTGATTTATATTTCTTATATTTCTGATTAATACTGATTCATCTGAATAAATCTGTTAACCTTAGAGGTGACAAATTAATAATGCAGAACATAAATGGAATTAATTGTCAACTATAGAAATCAGGGTGGTTTTGAGCCATCAGGAAGGCAGTAATAAAACCACAATCTTATTAGAATATCAAATGTCTAGAAATAAATGTAATGGTAAATATTTGAATAAGGAATCTTTCAAAGGTAGATTTTTCAAGGCATTCATTATGCTAATAGTTGACTGTTCTAAATAGTCAGATCAATCTTTCATTATAACACATTGCAAAAGATTTCCATATACAGTACACTTTATCTGCATAATCATTGCAACAGTTTTGTAAAACAAGCATGTGCCACTAACCCCATATTAACGTTGAGCAAGTGTTGAAAATGAGAAAATAATGGCTTTGCTAAAGATATGGTACAGCAAGAAAGATTTATCAATGGACTATTGCTCAATATATGTTCTTTTCAGACCCCAGAATGACATTAACATGTGACAAAAATTTTGACCGCAAATTCCCAAACAGCAGTGGCACAAATACAGTTTTAAAAAATTCTTTTAAATGGGAAAAACGACCTCTGTTTGATAATTATGCCTATAGTGGTGACCTCTACAGCCCTAACAATGAAGCTCTTAGCCCAAAAAAACTGGCCTTGAAGAATTATGAATATTAATATATTCATAATTATCAGTATATTCATAATATATTAATAATTCATAAGTATTAATGAAGTTGAATCAGAAAGTTCCAAATTAATGGCTCTTCTCTTATTGTCCTTCCACAAATATTCGGTGCTATGTTCCATAATGCAGTTGACATGCTTATACAGTAGGTAAGTCCTGATTCTGCAACATTATTTGGGAAACCAGAACTTTGCCCATCCATTTTCTACCACAGAAAAAACATAAAAGTTTAAAAATGTTTTTAACACTTTTATTTTTTTTAATCAGAGGAGGTCAAAATTTCCAGAAACATTAGACAATTATGAAGGAATGAAGTCCACCCAATTTTACATTAACTGGTTCAAGGTTTGCTGAATGATACTACTTTACAATATGGATTTCTGTTTGTTTTTTACTAGAGTGGATAAAACTTACAGAAAGCTAAATTATTTTGTGGGGATGAAGCATAATAAATGTGATAGAAGCCATTGTTAGGATTTTCAAGTTATACGTTCATTTACCCAAGCAACTATTTGCAGAACCTACTTTTGCATAATTCATAGCAATAACAATAGCACTTAGACTTATATACCACTTCATAGTGCTAATCCATCATAGATGGATGGTTGAATCAACCTTGAGCTGGTCAGAATTGAAATCCTGTCAGTGAGCAATACTGGATTCTAACCACTGTGCCACCAGTGGTTAGTGACAGTTGACTGAGATAGCCCCCTGCCCTTCTTCAGTCTACAATGGCACTGCTTAATATTCTAACTAACATGTATACACTCGCGTGTATTTATCAACAGTGCCAGAATGAAAGGAATAAAATAGAGGAAGAAGATAAAGTGATAAAGACAAAACAAAATTAAAATGTAGAAGCCAATTATTTGTAACCAATTACCTACAAGAGAAATGAATAAACAAGAGGAAAAGGCTAAGTGAAAATGAGCAGTGGTTTTCCAATGAAATGAAAGATTAAATCATGCAATGAAAGGGGCATTAGTATATCCAAGAGGGATCTTAAGCACCTTAAATGAAAGAAGGTCAACTGAGAGTAGAAATTAACTTGGTTTTTAAAAAATGCTATGAGACAATGTAAAAAAACCAACCAATGTGTTTCTGTTTCCCCCCCAATCCTACTACTGCTTTAAAAGAAAAGTTCCTCTAATTGATGGCGATCCTGTATACCACCAATTGTGAATCACCTGCTCTATGATGGTTTTCTACACAAATTTCAGATCCCAATTGGAATGGTGGTTTTGGTGTTTGCCTATACATATATCATTCTGTACATCAACTGCTCATATATCTGCTGCACAGAAATCACTTGTGTTTTTTCCAATTCATTTTCCAATTCTTGTAGCCAAGAATTGCGTAAAGATGCTTTAGCTTCAATCATTGGTATGTCCAAGAGAAAAACAGAAACTCAGATCAATATCTGCATTGATAGTCTTTAATGAGATTTTTTTAAAGACTATCTAATTACTTTTGGGGATTCCCTCTCTTCTGTTGGCAGAGTTATTTCCCTGCAAATTTACTGTATATGAATAGAAAATTTACTGTATATGAATAGAAAATGAGCCATCATAAGCAGGAAGAAATATTGCCTGTCTATCTTAGATATTAAGAAAGGGAGAGAGCTGATTGTACTCTGTCTGAAAATAATTTAATAGTATTGGGAATTGTTTTCTTAAAAATCTGATGGGAACATGAATTTGCTAATGCTGTGAAATGCACCTCTTTTGCTTACTATGGAAGGGGTAAAAATACATCCTTGGAATATATGTGAAAATAGTATCGCCTCATCTTGAAGGAATTCCATCCATTCCCAATAATTTCTAATAGACTATAAATGTTCAGACTTTCCACAGGAAAGTACTGTAAGTTGCTCATAGAATAGCTTTTGTAAAAAAAAATTAAACTTGTTTAACATTTATACTTCCTAAAAAAATTGAATAATTGTATTTCCCAAATGTCTTTGGAGAAAGACTTGAGAATAAAAATGCTATTTACACAGATTCAACCCCTAGTACAATTTATTTCAGTCTATTTCTTTGTCTATTTCCATGCAGAGTTGTTATGAGGATAGTGAGATTAGAATCAGGAATACTGGGTGTGAATAATCCCCTTAACATGTGTGCCTATGATGTCAGTATTATGGTGCTGTTGTAGTGATGCAATGCCATGTTTTGTGACATCTGCTCACAGAGTAGTTACCTAGCCTAATTGGACTCCTCTTGTCAGGTTTGAAGAGCTACCTGTGAAATATTGTCATGATAATAACAAAGTTATCTTCTCTCTTATGGTTTGCTTTTCTGAAGCAAACAACTGATACTTAGACAAAACATCTGAAGAAACACTGAGGCACCTTTGTCAGGAGCCGAAAATAACTTTCTGTGTGTGTGTCCCTGTGTGCTTAACTTTACATAGCAACTTATCTTGCCACCACATTTTTGTCTAAGCACCAGTGTAACCCTTGAACCTGAGCTCTGGGAAGAAGCTTGTGAACTAGTACTTTTCTATAATAAGCTCAAAGAAGAAAACAGAATCCCGATCAAGGGATAATTATATTCTTCAGCTTATTGTACCGAAGGCATGAAATATTTTGAATTATTATAAAATATTTTGTGGGGTATTACAGTGCCTTAAACTTGCACCAAGCCCTACGGTAGATAGCCGAGCATAGTAACTTAATTAATTAAGCATTACCTTCCATAGAAGCAAATAGACCTGAAAGTGCATGAGGTCATATAAATTATTGAACAAAACCTTTTCTTTTTTAGTCAAGCCAGTAATGTAGCACTTTTTTTAAGTGGCTACTTAAGCAAGCTTATTTCGAGACAGATATTATTTGACAGTTGTCCCATTTCTAAAACATTCCTGAGAATTAAGAATCACTAATCTAAGCCAATATAAAAACAAACATTTTTCACCTCACATAATTTCATATTGGAAGTTATAACTTCATAATTTCAAATATAATACGTAACTTCCTGTTGTGCTTCAGTCGCCCCAACTTCACCCTAATAAAAGGTTCATTAAAAGAAAAAAATGAGGTACAATCATGGTGAGATGTATTTTGCATGTCCATTTTTTGGGGTAATGGCAGGAATGCATTTTGACAGAAAAGATATGGAAGAAAAGGAAAGAGGTGCAATAAACAAGAGGTAAATAAAATAAGAGCCAGAAACAAAAGCATGAATCCTATTTGGGAAAGTATGAGTCCCGTGAGAAATATATTGGAAGATAAATTAATCTTCTAAAAGAATGAATGGAGCATGAATATAAAGAAAGAGGTTGCAGAAGATGGTTGGAACAGAGTGGAAAGACATTATAGAATGCCACATTAGTGGCATTTTTATGCTCATGGAATGTATGGAAAAAGATCCTTGGTGAAATATAGTGAAGAGGAATGTATATGAGAAAACTGCACGTAAGGAATCACTTGCTGTAAAAATGAGGTTGAGGGAAAGTTGATATATACAGAGAGAAAAAATGATGTAATTAAAAATAAAAGAAATGAAATGATTTGGGATGGAACAAGATAAGAAAACATTGGAAAGACTATTTTAAAGATCTGTATGGAAATAATAGTTACGTTAGAGAAGAATTGTGACAATTGCTGTAAAAGCTACCGTCTCAGAAAAAAATATGAAAATGATAAATACAGTGAGAATGTTGCAGGTTTGTATAGGTATCATTAGTATCATTTTAATATTGCTTTGGTAAAATCATACTTGGAATGTTGAGTCCATGATACAAAAAAGATGTGATTCTAGAAAGAATGAAGAAAAGCGAAACAAAATTGATAGGAGGGCTGGAGGCTAAAATGTACAATGAACGGTTGCAGGAACTACAGTAGGAATGTGTAATCTAACAAAAAGAAAGGCTATGGGCGACATGATAACAGTCTCCCAATATCTGAGGGACAGTCACAGAGAAAGGTGCAAAACACCTGTGAGCAGGACAAGAAGTAACAAATGAAAACTTACCAACGAGAAGTCCAATTTAGAACCGAGGAGAAATTTCCTGACAGGGAGAACAATGATTCAGTGGAACGGCTTTCCTCCAAAAGTTGTCAGTGCTCCATCACTGTAGGTTTTTAAGAAGAGATTAGATAGCCATATATCCAGAATGACATAGAGCAGTGGTGGCGAACCAATGGCACAGGTGCCAGAGGTGGCACTCAAAACCCTCTCTGTGGGGACACACGCTGTCGCCCCATCCCAGCTCCATTGCGTTTCTCCCACAGGGAGAAGAGGGAGGGAGAGAGAAAGGGGGGAAAGAGAGAGGGAGGGAAATAAAGAAAGAAAGAGGGAAAGAGAGAGGGAGGGAAGGAGAGAAAGAGAAAGAGGGGAAAGAGAGAGGAAGGAAAAGAGTGAAAGAAAGGGGGAAGAAAGAAAGGGGGAAAGAGAGAGGGAGGGAAAGAGAAACAATATTACAAAAGTTTTTCTTTTTTACTGTTGCTGAATGTAATATTTCAAAATGAGAAAAAAATGACAGGGCATAAAAGTGCATTTGTCACATTTTTCTTAGAACAATTAGCTGAAGTCTGCCTTGTTTGTCATTATTTTAGGTAGCAAAACCTCATTATTCAGGTTAAATTGCTGCGTTGCAATAAATAAGTGGGGTTTGGGTTGCAGTTTGGGCACTCGGTCTCTAAAAGGTTCACCATCACCGACACAGCGTATTCTCCTTGAGCAGGGGGGTTGTACTAAATACATCCAATGTCCCTTCTATTATTCTACTGTTCTGTTAAAGGCTAAAATATAGGTGTGGTTTGCTTATGCAGTGGCTATGCAATTTGTTATTGTCTGTGTATGTGAAGACTGCATCTATACCTTATTGCTGGAAGGATTATTATTATCCACTATTCTCTTCCATAACAGGAAAGACAACAAGTGTGAATGCAACAACTAAAGGGCAATTTGCTTTGATAAGTCTGCTTGAGAAAATATTTTGCAAAATACCGATCGAAAGGGGAGCAACAAGCAACGTTTGTGCAGCGTGGGCTCTGCAAACAAGGCCCTTACTCTTCAAGAGATCATTGAAAAACTATGATGAGAAAGAAAGTTGACAGTGCATTTGAAGAGTCAGAGAAAGGATATAATAAAGTGAATAGGTCTGACTTGTTTCTGTGAACATAGAAGTTGAAAGCTTGCTGCTGAATACAATGTGAGCAGATTTTTATGAAAGGGAAGCATATGTAAGACAAAATACATTGTATGGTTAATGGTTCAATATTAAGGAAGGTTGCATAATATCCTCTTGGTTCTTTACTTATAGATTGATTTAATGATGTCAGAAATTAATTGGATGCAAATATGAGTATAGGTGTACTGCACATTTGTATGCAGATGATGACATGTTGTTGGCTAAGAACATGAATGATTTCCAAGAAATGTTAAATAGATTGTATGATGCAATGAAAACTAGAACAAGTCAATTAATCTGTATAACTTGGTAGACTTCTGATCAAAGATGTGAAAATGGATGAAGACATTTTAAGACATGCAAAAAAGTTCAGAGAAATGAAATGGGTCTCTTGAGAGAAACAAATGTTTATTGACAGAAATGAAAATGATCTCCCAATAGCCAAATCATGCATTCAAGGTTACTGTATTGTTAGAAGAGTTGTGTGTAAAGCCACTGCTTCCCTCCCATGATCTCAGATGCATCGAGATCATAAGTGACAGCAAGGTTGTGGTTACGAAAGTCAAGCCTACTCAGGAAAATATAACCTGACTTTAAAGGCAACGTAATACATTTGAATAGTCTACACTAAAGTTGTGAGACACCAAGAACAAAGCTGAAGCTCCAGCATTGAGGGGCTGGATGAAAACCCTGCTGCTTGTCCTTGCTAATTTAGCTGTTCTAACTGGCAGATTCGTGACTGGAAGTGCTGACTATTATCTAGCATAAAATAGGTAATCCCACATTTCAAACCTTTTCATAGAAGACAGTTAGAAATTCCTCCGAAATCAATTTGATATCCAATGCTGCTGACATTCATGAGATGCAAGTACTGTTTTCTGTCCTGTACCAGGCATCCGATGGCTGCATGCTCATGCCATCTGGAATTTCTCATTGAACCTCACTGACAGGAAGTATATTTCAATAATCCCAATTCAAAATAGGGCTGCAAGATATTACCCTGAAGTAGTCACAGTCACTTTGTCACCTGGGTCTCATAGATAACAGGACCAAGCGAACCCCCACATTCCTTACCTAATCTATGGAGAGGCGTGCAGTTGCATTTGTTTTTAATCATCGTCTAGAACAACCTGTGTTGTAAATGCACAATGATGGATTAACTTTTAAATTGTTTTCCTATCTGCTCCCCCCCAAAAAAAATACCAAATTGTTTGTTCAGGAGATCCACAATCTTTCTCAGATTCCTAAGTGGGGGGAGGTGGAAGGGGAGAGAGAGAAAGAGAAAGAGACAGAGAGATGATGGACTAACCCTAACCCTAATTTATGCTTCTGCATGACTCACAACAGTGATGAAAAAATATCCCAAAATTAAAACTCTCTGCATTCTGCAAATCAAAGTCTAAAGACTGAAAGAAGATTCTTCCAAAATAAATATTTAAGACTGACAAAGTTACTACAGCAGTTGGCCTCCTAATTCCAAATCAGATAATAGAGACAAAGAATATTATGGTCAATAGTGTCAAAAGCTAAATAAAATTCAGCAAAACCCAGTGGGTTTCATTACTTAATCAGTAAGTGGTAATTACTGAGTTTAGCTACTTTTTGCTTTCAAAACTGGTTAGAATCTAGAATGAAATGTATTTAAATTAGTTTTTCATTAGAACATAAGAGTAACTTTAGATCAAGTCAAGGCCCATCCTAGTCCAGCCTTTTCATTGTCAGAGTGGCCAACCTGAGGCTTCTGGAATGTTCATGAGCAGGAGGTAGAAACTTTCTGCCTCCCACTCATTTCCCTACATATAGTATTTGGAAGCATGCTACTCTCAGTGTCGTAATAACACTGAGTATTCAAGACTATTTGCTTTTGACCAATCTACCCTCCATGAATTTATTAAATCCCCAAGTTTCTTTTGTCCATTCCAAATCTACTTCACTGGATAATTTTTAGTCCTAGTCTATTGAGAGACTTATAAAAAAAAATATTTGTCCACTTCTACTCTTCAAACACACATGCCTCTTTGGCTCCTTCTTTCTAAACTGAAATGCCATCAGCATATTTGATTTTACTTATAAGATGATTGAGATGATTAATTTAATTTTCTGCTTTCTGCAATTTTTCCAGTTCTATTATTTTTCAGATAAATAATTGCCTATATTCAGTAATAGTGTTGACGTAGATTTGTGTAGCACTATGACAATATGGTCTTCTATGAATTACTTGAATTCTTCTTTTCAATATTACTTGGGACCAGGGGTGAAATTCATTTATCTTCCATACCAGTTCGCAAATGTGCGTGCGCTGCGCACATATGCTTCGCTCGCATGTGCCGTCATCCGCGCATGCGCTGAGCCTGAAAATGATGTTGGTGCGGGTGAGTGGGACTTTCCGCAGTTGGTCCTACCAGCTCGCCCGAGATGGTACAAGCCAGTCGAATTGCACCCCTGCCCGGGACTAGTGAGTCATCATCCACTGTAGAACTTTCCTTTTAAAAGGACGTGAGATGAGATTACATTTGTACAAATTCATGGGTTATAAGATGGATACCTTTCAGGCAATTTCCCCCTAGAGAACAAAAAGGAATTTATAAATAGTCCTCGATTTACTGCCATAACTGGGACCAAATGGATGAACCAGGTTGGCATGAAGTGAATCCTGCCCAATTTACAACCTTTTTGTCATGGCTGTTCAATGAATCATTGCAATTGTTAAGTGAGTCATGCAGTTGTTAAGTGACTCCCTTTTCCCCCATTGACTTTGCTTGCCAGAAGCAAGTTGAGAAGGTTGTAAAATGCTGACCACAGGACCTGAGGACCTGCAATCTATGTAAATGCATGCTGGTTGCCAAGTGCCCGAGTTTTGATCACATGACTGTGAGGATGCTGTTCTGGTCATAAATGTGAGAACCGGTTATAAGTCACTTTTTCAGTGCTATGGTAACTTCAAACAGTCATTAAACAAAGGAGGACAACTTGTACTGTCCTGCAGTGGCATTCACATTTTACGACTAGATTATCAACTTTTTTTTCCCCTGGCACACTTCAAAGAGAGACAAAATTCCATAGGGAAAATATTGCTTCTATATCCATATATCTCCAACTCCACTGATTCTTTTGATTCTGTGTTAATTGCTATTATCGATAGCAAATATCACTCCATAGAGGAATGATTTATCCTACAGTGGCATGCAGACTGAGCCCAACAACCAACTAAAAGGTCCAAAATGAGTTGCAGTGGTTTGACGCAGGTTGAACTGAATTCCGAAAGCTTAGATCAGTGCAACTGTGCAGGTACAATAACTATGGATAAATGTGTCCAGAATGTGGGTCTGTGATTTTGTTTAACAAACTATATGAACCCAACCTTTGTGGTTTGCTAAATATAACTTAGAGCTTAGTACATTGTGTAAATCCAGCCAATACTAGCTTACTCAACAAACCATGGCTAAACAAACCTCAGCGTAATACAATGTGAGAACTCATTTGTTATCTCGCTGATGCTCACTCCTGCTCTTTCATGTTCTTTTTGGTTCTGTAGGCCATCCATTTTTATTCTCTTCTTTCTGCTGTAAGTCCACGGCTTGTAAAAAGCACTGCTTGCAAATGCTTCAGCTTTTTACGGCTCAAGATTATGCAGTAATGTTTAGCTCCCTCTATCTTACTTGTCTAGCTACAGCTACAGCTATCTGGTGCTTGTAATACATTTGCTGATAGCCAGGGGCTTACATAAACTGCAACCTGTTACGAACAGGTATTCATTTCAATTTAGAAGAGTGCAATGTTTTATGTGAGAATTTTAAAACATTTTAACTGTTTTAGGGCTGAAGCACCTCTGTATCTCTCTATTTTCTTGGGATCAGTGCATATTAACTGACCGTTTCTAATACAGGTTTTTTGTCTGCTGTCAGGCTTGTTCCTGTTCAGCTTGAAAACATTGCTTCAGCTTGCTTCTCTCTACAGGGGTTGAAACTCTCTGGGCACCCAAACAAGCCTATTCAATGTGGGATTGAGTAGTGGTTGCGTAAAAAAAAAAAGGGACAATGGACAAGTTTGACGACAGTACAGCTGGGGGAAAAAAATCATACAGTTGACTAATTTACTCTTTGGTGTGGTTTAAGAAAGAAACAATACTGCTGCCAAGATTTACCATACTTTTTATTGTACTTTATAGAGTTCAAAGTGCTTCATGAACATTATCTTAGCAATCACCATTACAGTTAAAGAAGTGGTGGTCATTCTACTACTTACGTTGCAGGTATCATGTAAATAACAGCATTGCAAAGATGATCTGCAAAGAAGATATAATTTCTACATGGAAATAAATACATTCAAATCGAAGTAATTATTTTGTGGTTGTGGGTTTCCTGTTTCACAAGTTGCTGCTTTACCCTGTCTTGCAGTAATGCTCAGAATAACTGTACACAGCCTGTGCTTTGAACGGACTTCAGTTATTAAAGGAGGATGGGAACGCTGTCACAGAAAAACGTGGCATAAATCTTCATTGTGCCTATATCTTCCATTATAACTTCTGCATGCACTCCTAATACATATGTTTATGAGAAGTCCTGTCTTATGAGTGCCCCTAGTAAAAATCCTCAAGCACCAATTTGAAGTCATTCTTTTCCATTTTGGCTTAAGGTTGTCCCTCTGAGTGGTCCTAAAACTGGAATACTTCTAATGAACTGTAGAGAGAAAAATCTCCTTTGTGGATAGACCCATAAGTTGAGTTTGACTTGTAGTGACTTCATGAATATGTTCATATGTGTGTGTGTTTTTGTGATTGGGGGTGGGAGCAGCTCCTTAGAAGTTGTTTGCAAGACTTTCTTCTGACTTGCTTCATTGAACTTCCCTGACTCCGAGAGTTGTCGGTGATCTCTCCATCCAAACACCCAACCAGGTTTTTGACCCAGTTTTGCTTTCTCGAGGTCAGCCAAGGTCGACTGTCATCTGCTGTGGCCCTTCTGCGGATAGCCTTCGGCAAATCACCCCTTGACTGGCCACTTAGGGGGTACTTAAGGAGGGGATGAGGTGCAAGTCATTCCGATGTGGACGGTACGGATCTATGAGGCGTATACTCGCAGGTCGTCCTAATCAGAGGGTAACCCGTACGCGTTGGATTCCTGAGCCCCGACTCCTTGGGCGGCTACCGGCTGCGAACCGGAGAACTGGGACCTTTCCCGAGGAGCCTCCCCCTTTGTGGGCAGGGCCAAGGAGAGACTCTCCGGCGGGCACGGAGCGGGCGAGCCAGTGTTGAGAGCCAGTGCGCGTTTGTTGAGACTCTCCAGCTGCGCCTGCCTTCGCCCGCCGGGGAGCGCAGCGTTCTCGCTCGCCACTACCACCCCCACCTCGCTTCGCCCCCGGCTGGCTTCCCCGCCGCTTTCCAGGACGGGACGATGTCGTCGTCTTCTTCCTCCTCCAAGGCGTGGAGCTTGGGGCGCCTGTCCCTTTCCTCCAGGAAAGGCAGCCTGAAGCCCTCCGCCCTGGAGCTGGCCGAGAACGCCCCCAACGCCCACTACGCGCCGTTTTCCGTCTCCTCGCCCGTAGGAGCTCAGGGCGCGAAAGAACCGCCGAGCAGCGGCGAAGTAGCCGAGGCGGCCACGGTAGTGATGAGCGCCGATTTCCCGCGCCCGCCGATCAGCTTGGACCCGCGCGTCTCCATCTACAGCGTCCGCAGACCTCTGCTCAGCCGCAGCAACATCCAAGGCCGGGTTTACAACTTCTTGGAGAGACCCACCGGCTGGAAGTGCTTCGTCTATCACTTCACCGTGTGAGTCGTACAACTTTTCCTCTCAAACTCGCGCCGGCCGGTCCTGCCGTCGCCGCCCCCTTCCTGCTCAGGGTGGCTGCTGCTGACCTCTAACGTTGTTTCCCCCCCACCTCCCCTTTCCCTTCCCCGGCGGCCTGGTAAAAAAAAACCACCCGAAGTCGAGGGAGGAAACGGAGGGGGAAGGCCAGCACTTCGTTCCTGGCGTAGGGAAGGCGTGAAGGCGCTGGGGAGGGTGGGCTGGAGAGAGAGAAAGAGAGAAAAAGAGCGCCCAGCCTCCCTCCCCTCCGTTCTCCTGGAGTTGGAGATGGTGGGATGCCTGAGGTTCCGTCGTAAGTGCGACGGCTCGTGTGTAGCCGGGAGAACTCTTCCTCCCGCGATTGACGTAGCCCCGTGTCTGCAGTGCTGACTCGGAAAGGAGTCTCTCTG
>JANHFT010002006.1:336014-347611 GCA_032467955.1 Pseudoxenodon macrops | reverse complement strand
ATAGTATAGTATAGTATAGTATAGTATAGTATAGTATAGTATAGTATAGTATAGTATAGTATAGTATAGTATAGTACATTACATTACATTACATTACATTACATTACATTTAATATAAAAATATGGGTGATATAATATAATTGAAGTATTTGAGGGGCTGCCACAAAGAAGAGGGAATCAACTTATTTTTCAAAGGACCAGAAGTCAAGGCAAGAAACAATGGATGGAAACTAATGAAAGAGAGAAGCAACCAGGTATTAAGAAGAAACTTGCTAACAGTGAGAGCAGTGAGAACCAGTGGAGCAGCTTGCCTTCAAAAGATGTGGGTGCTTTATTACTGAATGTTTTTAAGAAGTAACTGGACAGCCACTTGTCTCCAATTGTACAGGATCTCCTACTTGAGCAGGGGGTTGGACTAGAAGACCTCCAAGATTCCTTCCAACTCTATTCCGATTGAGAAATAATAGTTTTCCCATGCCAAATTGCTCTTCCAAAAACTCTCTTCCATTCAGTATTACTGCTGGAGAACATGAAAAAAAACCATGGTTTTTACATAATTAACAATAGTTGCCTCCTAGCCTCTTCTAACCATAGAAACCAAACACAAATAACAATAAACAACCCCATGAACAATCCAGGGCATCAAAAGCACCATTAAAATAAACTAAATGCCATTTAAACAGTATTGCTTTAGCTAGTTTTCAAAAGTAAGGTTCAGAAAAGACTTATCTCTACCTCTGTAAAATTGGAGCCACCACTGAAAAGACCTGTCACTTGGTCCATGCCCAATTTATCTGATAAAGAGGGGACCCTGAAACCTTTCTCTCCTTCTCCCCTCCCCCCTCTTGACTTTTCCTTTATTTTTCTGTAATAACTAATCAAAAGTATCACAACTGAACTTACCTACTATGTCAGTGGTAACATCTTGCAGGTTTTCAAAATAATAGTGGTTTAATCAGCAAATACAGAACAAAAAAGGGTAATAGTATGTGGGAATAACAGAAGGAATAACTCCCGGTATCTCATCCTACAGAAAGAGAGAGGATGTGGGAAATAATTTCAGAAAGGACCCTCCCTAGTTTTCCAGACAGTAAAAAGAAAAGGGAGAAGTACATTTGGTCTTGCAAGTTTCTGCTAATGTAACTGTACCATAAAGATAGAGCTAGTATCTCTGGCTGTGCTTCTTGTCCAGACTATCTTACAGGGCTAACAAGAGTGAAGATTTGTGGTATAAATAAATACTTAGTTGCAGAGTATTTGCACTAATTAGAGAATTCAGTTAACACAGTTAAACATTTTATTAAGAAAAAAAATCTACGATGTGCTGCTGTGTGTTGAATACATTGATTTCTCTAAAGTGAAATCAAGTTCTGGCATTAAACTTTAAGCTGATTTTTGCCACAGGACTTCAAATTATATTCCTAGTAAATTAGTTTGTTAACCAAAGCACAAGTTAAAACAGGAAAAGTTTTTACTCCTATGATGAGACAAATCAACTGAGCCAGGTTTCCATGTGATTAGACTGAGTGAATCTTCTTAAGCCATATTGACCACGTGTAAAATACAAAAGCTGGAAGAAAGTGGCTTGGATAACTACTCTGACTTCTTATATTGCAGTGTAGGTCACCTCAGGCCTGCAGGTGTACACTGAAAATGTATGAACTTGTGTCTATGAAGTCTTGCTTTCCCACTGGATCCCTGGCTGGGCAGGTTTCCTGATCCTATAGAAGCTTTCATGCTGCATCCACAGAGAGAGAGAGGTTTCTTGGTGCTATATGTCAGCTACTTTCACTATTGTCTTTGCAGAGGGTGGGATTACTAGGATATTTTATCCTGAGCTAACTTGTTGTATTTCATTGATCCTGCCTACAGAACTTGGTAGGGTGGATAATGTAGGTGTCAAACTCAAGGCCCGTGGGCCACATCTGGCCCATGGGGTGCTTAGATTTGGCCCGCAGGACTGCCCTGGAAACAGCGAAGGACTGGCCTGCAGTGCATCTGCCAATGAAAACAGAACTTGGGAGGGCTGTGGGAGACTCTGTTTTTGCTGGCAGAGGGTTGCAGGAAACTGACACAGCCAAAAACGGAGCTTGGGAGCCCGTTTTCACTGGCAGAGTGCTCAGGCTACCACAGACGCCCCCGACATGAGTGACTTCAAGCTGGCCATACCCACCCTGGCTATTCCTCCCCCGGCCTCCCCGAGGTCAAACACAACCCTGATGCTGCCCTCAATGAAATCGAGTTTGACACCCCTGCTCTAGCACGTTTGTGCCATTAGTAGGAACCGTAGCTAGTATTCAGACTGTCTGCTTCTAAATTTAACTATATCTTAGGTAACCAATGCAAAATGAATATAATGAGATCATATGCAGCTCCTTATCATGGCTACTGGTGTCCAAATACCGGTAGCTGAATTTAAAAGTGAGGTACCTTCAGGATTTAAGGCTGAACTTTATTGAAGCAATGCTTGTGGGTGATTAATATAACATTATTGTGGCATTATATTGTTGTATTACACTGTCAACTGCACCTTATCATTTATTTTGCTGTTCTGAAAATTACTGCCTCTGTGATTTTCCAAACCTGCTGCCAACCTTTTCCAGGACAAAGCAGAGAACACAACCTTTGCTTGTGATGCAAAAATAGAATTTATTAAGGAAAATGTTATTACTTGCCCACACAGTGTCTTTTGAAAGACATAATCACGTCCCTGATCAGAACCGATGATACCAGTGAGATTATTAATTAGCTGCTTTGGAATATGGAGCTACCTGATTTTCCATGCCTGCTTCCATCAGGAAGTTGGGTCTGTTCCTTTCTTCAGCTGTTTTTCTTTAACCTCAGGGTTAATCTGAACTCTATTGTTTCTTTTGATTCCACAAAAACCAACCCTGCAACAGAGAGCCTCCAGATAAAAGGATCGTATTTGCTTATTAGTCATGATCCTGAAGGTTTTTCTGCAACGGATAAAGGTGTGCCAAATTATAAAGTATATGGAATCAGGTGAGCACGAGTACCTGCAGCAAAACAAGGTCAGCCTTTGTCTGAGATATGGAGATATTGAGGTGTTGACATTACAACTGTATTTATTTCATTCTTTCATTCCTAGCCCCAGCTAGAGAAATGGTTGTATGCAGGTGTATGGAAGCTGAACTTCAGGAGTTTCACACTAGTAGATTTGTTTGTTATTTATATGGGTGTTTGTTGCTGCCATACGAGCTCTAGGTGGAGACAAGTATTACGGCCCTGTCCTTTGAAGCTACTTAACTGCACTCTATACAGGTAGTCCTTGACTTACGATCATAATTGAGCCCAAAATTTATGTTGCTAAGTGAGAAATTTGTTAAGTGAGTTTTGCTTCATTTTACGACTTTTCTTGTACACCTTTTCTTGCCACAGTTGTTAAGCGGATCACTGCAGTTGTTAAAATTAGTAACACGATTTGTGAAGTAGATATGGCTTCCCCATTGACTTTGCTTGTCAGAAGGTGGAAAAAGTTGATCACGTGGTCCCAGGACACTGCAACCATCATAAATATGAATTAGTTGCGAAGCATCTGAATTTTGGTTAGGTGACCATGGGGATGCTGCAGTAGTCATAATGCACTTTCCACCCATTGCTTCTTGTCCTAGCTGTTAATGGGTAAAATTACGAAGTAGAAAGCAATTTTGCAAAATCTTGTTTTTTCAGTGGTATCATTTTCCAATCAGCAATGTTAACAGACATGCACGGCATTATTTTAAAACCATGTGGAACAAAAAGAAACTTGCTCTGTGAGTGTCTTTTAAGTGATTAACAATTGAGTTGGTAGTGAAACATGCAATATAAATGAACCTAGGCAAGATAGCATCCCTTTTAAGAAACTGGAGAATAGAATTTGGGCCTAATTTGTGAACAATCTTGTAAAGCGTAGACCTCCATCCTCTTGTTCTTCACTGCAGAAGGGAAGTGCTGGACACTGGACAAAATTTGCCTACTATGGTGGGATCCAACATGGCTTCTTAAGGAGGAGGTGAGGCAAAGAGGCAAAGGACAACCCCCTTTGTCAAGCATAAATTCACCACCACTAGAGTTCACACACATGTCACCACTGGATAGCCTTAGCCAGGAAGGGCGTGGGTCAGTCATAAGGATCCCATCCACTTCTTCAAGTTAACAAGTTCAAATCACTCCAGAGCTGTGGTGGCGCAGTGGTTAGAATGAAGTACTGCAGGCTACTTCTGTATGACTCCTGGCTGCCAGCAGTTCGGCATTTCGAGTCTCACTGACTCAAGGTTGACTCAGCCTTCCATCTTTTTGAGGTTGATAAACTGGACCCAGATTGTTTGGGGCAATATGCTGACTCTGTAAAAACTGCTTAGAGAGGTCTGTAAAACACTGAGAAGTGGCATATAAGTGCTATTGCTATTAACAGGGCAAGACTGCACCTCAGGCAGCTCCACAGGAGCTGTAGAAATGCTGGCATCCAACTAAGTATGAATCCAGTGAATTATCAGAGATGCTCTACAAATTATTTGGGATGAACCTGAAAGTAAATCTTAGGGTGCGTCTTGGCCAGGAGGGGTCTGATCACCCTACGTAAGGGTGCCAGTCAGCTATCTGCAGACTGGCTAAAAAAAGAAGAAGTATGGTGTTAGAAGAAGCAAAAATATGCAAGTATGATCTTGTGTGAATTATGAAAGTTTTGTGGTTAGCTTAGGAGCACGATGACTGCATTTGTGCTTAATATGGTAAATATTAACACACTAGTATTCTTAACTTACAACCATTTGTTTAGTGACTATTGAAAGTTACAGTAGCACTGAAAAAAAAGACTTATGGCTGATCCTTGCAGCATCCCCACAATCACATGATCAAAATTCAGGTGCTTGGCAGCCAGCATGTATTTATGATGGTTGCAATGTCCTGGAGTCATGTGATCACCATTTGTCAGCCAGCTTCTTTCAAACAAATGAATGGGGGAACTCGGATTCACTTAACAACTGCATGATTTCACTTAACAAGTGTACTGATTTGCTTAACAACTGTGGCATGGCTCACTTAATAACTGCCTTGTTTAGCAATGGAAATTTTGGGCTCAATTGTGGTCATAAGTCGAGGACTACCTGTAAAGAGGCGGGAATTACTGTAAAGGAACACATTGTGATTTTGTGTCATGTAACTTGTGGTAAATGCTGTAGAAAGCCCACCAGTGGACCTTGGTAGGGCTTTGAGAGAGACCAACTCAAGCTTTTCTGCAAAAATGCTTTTTGATTATTTGTAATCTCCACCTTAGTGTGCTCAGTTTTGGACTTGGGCAATGGATTCAGTACAGTGGTGGGATTCAATTTTTTTAACAACTGGTTCTGTGGGCGTGGCTTTTTTGGTGTACTATCAAAAATGTAATAAGGCTTAAAGGAGAGGCAGTTTCTGTAAGCAGGGCAATAAAGATTAGGCTAAAAACAGTACTAGAATGTTGTAATTCCTTACAGGATTAACCCTGTAAAGTGGGGAAAAACAAAAGGAGATTGCTTCTAACAATTCTGAACTGCTTAGAAAGTTAACAACCGGTTCTAGAGAACCGGAACCGGGAGAATCCCACCTCTGATTCAGTGTTGAGCTGGAATAACACTCCTGAAAGCCTTCAGAGACTTCAGGATAACAGTTGCCATACTCATACCCCTGACCTTGGATTAAATCACAGTTGAGAGGACTGACCTGGCATGCATTATTGAGATTAAATTACAGATCAGGGAGGCCTTATTACAGACTGACCTGGCGTTTAGTAGTAGCAACCAAAAACAAGGACCTCTGTAGGTCTGTTGCCCAGGAAATGAGGCTGAGTTCAGGGAGTTAGAACTCAACACCATATAAGATGACAGGATCACATTCCCTGACCTAATTGTTACCATAAAACTAGACAGATTCACACCAATCCCCACCCCAGGTCCCATCTCCTAATCCAAGACATCCCAGTATCCAAAACAAGGGATCCCCACATCTCATCCCTAGGCACATACCTGGTAATACCACACCATTCAAAGGGAGTAGGAATGGACTTCCAGAGGAAAAAATTGCAGACTACATGAACCAGGAGAACTACTCAGGTGACCCTACGGACACAGATAAACGTAATGACCCTCTAAAAGGATACAAATTACCAGCTGTCTGCAAGGACTATAAGTCCTTCCATTGCCCACTATCCTGTCAGAGCTTAAGAAGCTTCTTGGATGAGAAGCGAAATGTTTTCAAAAGTAAAAAGGAAAGCTCAGTTGCTTCTTGAAGAAGCACCTTTGAGACAACCATGACCTAGATGACTGAGAATCTCTACAGACTTCTGGCAGGCAAAATGTACTAGTCAGTGCTACTTTTGCTACTAAAGTTACAATGCCACTTCTAAGCCTCATATCTCCCTCATCATCTGCTTCAGCTGCTGCCCACTTCGCCTCCACAAAACAGCAAGGCACCAGCAGGCACAGTCTAGTAAGCTCCTGCCAGCCCACTTCCTACTGCCAATGTCGTGGGAATAAGGAAACACCCACATATTTCTCCCCTTAAAGCCAGAGGAAAATTCAAGCCTCAGGGTTCAATTGACCTGGCCCAAGATCCAGTTCTCAATAGTCCAGTTCATCACCAAAATGCATAAAACAGGTTGGGTCCAGAACCCCCAACAAAGCAACCTAAAAAAACAAACAGGAAAGAGGAAGCCTGCACCACACAGTGTCCACTTGCCATCTTGATTCCAGCTGTTTGATGGCAATTGTTTGATGAAGATTGCTGGTCTTGCCTTCATATTTGACAAACAGTTTTGGTTTGCTCAATCACTGTAAGGTTGAAAAGAAGTCACTTGCTTTCAGAAAAAATAATTAATAATTAAAATTTCAAATGTAATTATTTTCCTAATTTCATTTTGAAAATACTTTCTGGTATTGAAGGTTTCTCCAGTATATAGGGATTGTAAATTTTAGTGAAAGACACACTATGTTCTCAGGATGCAAAGTATAGTGCTGGCATGACAGAATCACTGTTAATACCGGTATATTCTGAGAGCAGAATTCCTTCATTGATAATGCTAAGAATATCCTACAGCTATATTTCTTCAGTTCTTTGCAACTTTTCAATTAACATGCACCTGTTGCACAGTGCTTCATTCTTGAAGGAGAACAAAATTAAACATTCATAATTGTTTTGATTATAACAACAGAGATAAGAAATAACTCAGCGCTCAGACACAGCACTGTTACGAGTACAAAAGGTTTATACAAAGAAACCTTAGGTCAGATGATAAGGCCTAGAGAAACTCATGTGGTGCTCATATAGAATTTAACAGAGTAAGGGAAGTAGAAGAAGAAAGGAAATTAAAGAGGAAACAAATAAATTTTAAATGCAAGTTTAAGAAACATTTTTTAAAAAAAAGATTGAAAGGTTGATTCTAGAAAGTCACAACCAGACTAAGGGTCCAGACTGACTTGAAATAAGTTTTTCAAAGATTATAACAATCCTTTCTATAGGGAAATCTTGTTTTGAACTCTTAAAAAGAAACATGATTATAGTTAAATATTATGATTAAAGGAGGACAATATTTAAATGTGACTTGCAGAATCTAATACAGAATGAAGCAAAATACTTTGCAAAAAACATTGAATGTATTGAGGGATATTTATGAACAATGGACCCAACAGTTAAGAATTTTAACTTTTAGCTCTTAAATCTGAAAGGGGATTAAAAATGACAGGCTACTAGAATGATCATGGAAAAGATGCAGCACAGGATATACAATTGGAACTGGCTGATGTGTTGAGAATTAAAAGGCATATACGAATGAGACATCAAAAGACTAATCTGAGTAATTTCCTTTATTGGATTTACAAAAGAGACTTGTTAAAGTGCTGAAAATTTTTGTGAGAAGCAACAAAAGAGAATGAAAAAAAAATCAAAAGTCTAGGCCACTATTTGAAGGGTCAAGATTTTTTAAGTAAAGATCAAGATTGTTAAAAATAAAGGGAAAGAATATAAAATTGATTTGTTAAAAGTTAAAAGGTTAGCTCTGCTAACCTTTAATGGACATTGCTGAGTAGGAACAAACAATAAGGTTTTAAGGATTTGTTTATAAATAAGAGATGGGAGATGGGAACAAGAGATCATTTGTTGTATTTTAAGAGAAGACATTAAGTTACTAAAATTGTTTATACTTGCTATGATGAAAGAGGAAATCATTTTTTATATTTCTTTTTCTTTTTCTTTATTATAGGTAGTACTTAACTTATACCCAAATGTTTAAGGATTATTCAAAGTTATGAAAGCCTCAGATAGGATGTTTTATGGCCCATCAAACATTTCTGGCTTTTGTAAAACACCTCCCCTCCTCTCATGGTCAAATGACCGCATTTTGGGTGCGTGGCAACGGGCTTGCATTTAGCTCTGTTCCTGCAGATCCATGGAGGATTTCCCCTCCATTCATGAAGGAGAGGATAAATCCTTAGTTTGGCTCCAGGAGTGTTTGAGACTGAAAGGGCTACCTGCTGGGAGAATTTCACCTCCATATAGCTCCATGAAATCTAGCAGGCAACTCTTTCGCTCTATTTAATGACCTGGAAGATTGCTTAATGACCACAACCAGAGGTTCCATTGTGGTCATTGAATAAATCGCTTCGCTCAATTATTGATATTCCAACTGTGGCCATAAAGTGAGCACTATATGTATATTCTTTTTTTTCTCTATTTCTTTTTTATTTTTATCTTCTTAGATTGTATTAGGTTATAATCTTAACTTAATTATCTTATCTTATAAGATATATCATTATAAGAGTATTAATGTTCTAATGTTGCTACCCTGTTTCCCTGAAAATCAGACCTCCCCGGATAATAAGCCCAATCAGGCTTTTGAGCGCATGCGCTGAAATAAGCCATTCCCCGAAAATAAGCCCTCCCCAAAACACAGCAGCATCCATGAGGTGACCACGCTCACTGCCTCCTGCACCTCAAAAATAATAATACCTCCCTGAAAATAAGGCCAAGCACTTATTTAGGGGGTAAAAAGAAAATAAGACCCTGTCTTATTTTCGGGGAAATATGGTACTAGAGAAAACATCTGGGAATTCCATGAATGACCAAACATGACACCCCCCCTCAAAAAAAACTATACCCCACCAAACAGCAAGAACTAATTAATCTAGATAGACAAATGATCAGGCTCAAATTATCATATTTTGGGCAATTATGAGAAGACCACATTCCCTAACTTTCCATAATGTTGGGAAAGGTGAAAGGAGAGAGAGAAACAGAGCACAAATAGAAGCCAGGTAGACGAAATCAGTTTTATTGGCTAGGAATACATTGTTGAGAGACTTGAAAGACCAGCCTTGAAAAATCCATCTGTGTGATTGCTAAAATGTCAACACACACTTGATGTGACATAATCAATGCTGAGAAGATGCATGAGGTAATAAGACTTTCTCTAAATTCTTAACCTGCAGTCAAGTATGAATAAAATGAATGGCACTCTTACCAGGAAACCCAGATATTCTTTTTTTTAAATCTCTTCTACGTCAAACAATTACCCTTTGATTATATTAAAATGTCATATAATGTCCTCTTCTATTCATTGGATTTTTTTACAGCCGTCTCTTAAGTAGTTTTACAAAATCAGCATATAATACAATGGTCATTGGGTGTATGTACCAAAGCCATTTTTAAAAAAAGGATCTGGACTCCTTTTCTGGAGAAAAATACCTTTTTTGCATATTTATTATATAAGTTTAGATAATAAATAGGTTTTTCAGCTCTGTAAATATATGACCTTATATTTTCTCTGTTTTTCCTCATATACTTTTATAATACTGTATTTGATGAGGGAATGTCATGCGTTTTGATGTGCTGCCATCTAGTGGTTAGATGTACTGCTTAATTCAAAGTTGGCTTCCAACAAGATATTAGCATAGTTTCTTGAGAAGCAGCAGCTACGAAATTCAGACATCTGGTTTTACTAGAGTGTAATATCAATTCTTCCCACTTTTGTATTATATTTATGACCCATTCAGGAGTTTAATACTGTAACATGAATAGATATATGACCCTTAAAAATAAAACCGTCACTTTGCTCTTTATTTAGGAATCCGTATAACTATATATACTGGAATGGATCCAGGGACTGAGGGACAGAAGGAAAATACCTTCTTTTCCACAAATGCTTGTATAAGAATTTGTATAAGAGTTCAAACAGTATTGTCCTTTGTACTGTATGTTTCCTTATGCAAGTCACTTTCACAAATTCTTGTGCAAGAACCTCTCTAACTTATTTTTCTTTTTCTTACTGAAAATTAAGGCAGGGGTCTCCAGCTTTGCTGGCTGAAGAATTCTGGGAGTTGAAGTCCACAAGTCTTAAAGTTGCCAAGGTTGGAGACCCCCTGAATTAAAGGATATATTGGTGCTCTTTGAGCTTGGTTGTTAGCTTGGTTGTTTTCTTGCATATGTTTCATTCCCCAAACTAGGTACTAGTACTCATCAGTACTAGTAGAGAATTTGTATTCTAGTGGCTTGCCTTGTGTCAGGAGTGGTCTTGGTGGAGGTTTTTTTGAGGGAGGGGAATTGGGTTGTTTACTGTTGGCTTGTTTGGCAATTCTTTGATTAGGGTATATTATTCACTCCTTGATTGTTGATCTGATGTTAAACTTGGTGTTAATCTGTGGTCACCTTATTGATTGATTGCTCAGTTCTTGTAACATATCTGGAAATGTAAAAGTAATTGTAGAGTCAATGTAACACAGGGGTTAACTGAGAAGACCCAGACTCCAATTTACATTTAGCCATTGAAATTCAATAGTCTGAGTCAGTCTGTCTGTCTCTGAGTCAGTCACTGAATCAGTCTGTCTGTCTCTCACACAGAGAGACATTACCCCCACAAGATTATTGTTCTTCTTTCTAGTGTATTCCTGCAGGTGCAGGATCCACTTTTCAGATCATTGAGCTCCATTTTGCATGGTCATCTGTGTCTCCTGGATGCAGGCCCCTGGCTTGCAAAAACCACAAAATTATTGTTAAAGGGGGGGAATGGAGTAATATGCTTGCTATCTTTAGCTCACGAAGGAAAGACAGAATATAAATCTATCAAATAAACCCGTGCATATATACATATACATACATGTACATACACATACACATACACATACACACATACACACATACATACATACATACATACATACATACATACATATATATACCGTAATAAAATGTAATTCTCAGATGGCAGAAAATCATAATTGTCCCGAATGTTGCGCCGTTATTCAGTAAATATTTGTAACCCAATAAACAATTTCCCAGGTTTTTCTGTCAGTAAACTATTTCCTTCAGTTCTTGTAAACTCATTTTTGTGTCACCAGTGATATTATTTATTTCTAGACTTTCATACTCCTTCAATTCTACTGTATATTTAAATAATTTATTATTAAAAATGCAGTACATTATGTTATACAATAACAGTAAATTCTATAAAATAAAGTAACAAGTAAAAAAATACAATTCCACTGTACCATATTTCATTCACAATAACAATGCTAAAGTCTCTGAAGATCTTGTGAAACAATCAGATTGTAATTCTGACATTTTGTCAGAAGAAC
>JANHFT010002006.1:306174-319111 GCA_032467955.1 Pseudoxenodon macrops | reverse complement strand
CCTAATGAGAAGGAAGGACTCACTGGAGAAGAGCCTAATGCTGGGAACGATTGAGGGCAAAAGAAGAAGGGGACGACTGAGAATGAGGTGGCTGGATGGAGTCAGTGTGAGCATAAATGGACTCCAGAGGATGGTAGAGAACAGGAAAGCCTGGAGAAACGTTGTCCATGGGGTTGTGATGTATTGGACACAACTTCGCAACTAACAACAAGAAATAAACCTGTTTGGAATACACAATATTTCTAGTACAACTAAAAATTGTTGGCAGAATTATATAAAATGTGCTGTTTCTAGAGAATCCAGCTCAGTGAGAAACAGTATGTTGGAAACTACAATTAAAAATTAAGGATTTGTAAAAAAATTGCATTTATATCTAACCAAAATCTGTTAACTGTAACAATATTACAAGGAAAATTTAATGACCATTGGAAGTTATGACACTGAAAAAGTGGCTTATGACTGTTTTTCATACTTATGAGTACCGTAGCATTCCCATGGTCATGTGATCAAATTTCAGATGCTTGGCAATTGACTGATGTTTATGATGGTTGCAGTGTCCTGGGGGGTCATATGATCCCCTTCTGTGACCTTCTGATAAGCAAAGTCAATGGGGTTAAGTCAGTGTTATTGACTTAACAACTGCAGTGATTCACTTAACAACTGTGTCAAGAAAGGGTGTAAAATGGAGCAAAACTCACTTAATAAATGTCTCACATAGTAAACAGAAATTTGGAGTTCAATTGTGATTGTGGGTCTAGGACTACTTGTAGGGCCTTTTTAACCAACTGTGGGTTTCTCACAATGGTTAATGGAAGTAAATGGAATGAAGCACAGTAGTTTGTTCAGCTTCACTTTCCCAATGAAAGGACAGTCAATTCCATTTTTAGGATTCCCTCAGCTAAAAGATAACGTCTTGCTATTGTTTTCAAATTCAGAGAAGGAATTCCACACAAGACCTCTTCTCGCCCTTGCATAAGCCTGATATTCAAATTGCTGGTCCTTTAACAGTTCTGGAAAGAGTGGAAGTAACTGGAAAGAATGCAGATTATAATTTACCTGCACTAGTTTTCAGATGGCCTTGAAACAGTTTGCTGAACCAGATTTTTATTGCCCTAATAGGGAGTCCTTCAGCTAGTAGGACTTTCTTGGAGCTCTCCAAGGTCCTGCTTCCTGCTGGTATGTCTTCTTGTCCTATCTCCCAATGCCATGAGCTATCTCTGCCTGATTTTAACAACCTTGTTTAATAAGATTGAACTGAGCTACTTAATGACCTAGATTTAGCACTATTGAATTCCCTTTTGATCCATTGAATGGTGCTTCCTTTTCCTTTTCCTCTTTTTCCTCTTCTCTTTCCTTCAATAGATCAGCTTGCTGCGTGATGCCATAGTTATTTTTCTTGATATAGCATTTGACTTGCATGCTACTACTCAATTCAGGTTTTGGAAAAGTTAAATCCAAGTAAAGATAGTAACAGTTTTCTTCAAAGTCTTTGGCTTGTATTTTATGCTATTCTTGGGGATATGCATTTTGAAACTGTGAATGGGCATACCTTGTTATATTAAATCTCATGTGGAATTGTGGTCATAATTCCTCTTCTATGTGATAATGGAATTTGATACAAAAAGGAACAGAAGAAGGAATCTGTAAATTGCATGCATTTCTAGAGAAAGATAGGAAAAGTTCCTCCTTAAAACCCTGAAGAAGCATTGCCAAGCAACGTAAGATGAACTGACTTAAACAGATTGATGATATGTTTAAGTCAAATCATCAATCTAAGAAGGATGGCTCTTGTAGAAGATTTTGAAGGACAAGATAGGTGCCTTAAGCTTTACAAAAAAGCCAAAAGAAAAAAAAGAAATGCAGGCTTAATGCAAAACAGCTGCTGATTCGTGTAATAAATTACATTACGCATTTATTCATATTTATATCTCCACTAATCTATGTCACATCCTAAAAATAGAAAGAAACATAGACATACAGAAGCTGGGGAGCATGTTACCGTAATAAGACTCCTAAATTTGAATGGGAAATTAATTTGCAAAATAAAATATTTTGCTTTACCTTAAAAAGTGCGTTTACGGACTATCTCTTAGAAGAAAGTAAAATAAGAGATTTATAGTTGGTACCAAAATAATTCATAATGGACAGGTTGGAGTCTGCAGTGTTTCCTTTTCTTCTACTCTTCATTTGATAAGTAAACAACATTTAAAAATAACCCAGTTAAATCAACATAATTTTACTAGTATGCTTTGAAGTCTTGTGTCTGTATTTATTCTAGTAAATCCTTACAGGCAAAAAGTTCAAAACACTGTTGGCATATATTTTTTTAAAAAAAGATGTATTTGTGTTTGTTTATTTTAGCTGGTTGAATCATTAAGTCTCTTCAAGCTTTAGATAGTGAGCTTCACATAATATCATCTGTCACTTCACGTCAAGTATTTAACAGTGATGCCACCATGTTCAAATTGCAGCATCTGGATCCCAGACTTGTGTTTTTATGTGGTAGGTAAAGAGGTTTTTTTCCCCCCCTTCAGGGCAATCTTGTTGTTTCCTCCCAGAAATTTCTCATCTGTGTGATGACTCTGTCTCTGCTCTGGAGGTTGGGCATCTCTGCAGCTGGTGCTGTCAGAAGTCTTTTTCTCCCCAGGGAAAATGCATCTTAACTGTATCTCAGTCAATTGCAGTAAAATCTATGAATGGGCTGTGCTGCCTCTAATATTAAAAAATGGGGAGAAAACAAGCTGTAAATCAAAAGGCTTATGGGATAATAGGTGATAAACTGTTCAGTATATGTCTCTGCATTTGTCTTTCTTTTTTCCTTCTCTAAATTATTTCTTTTAAGAGGAGGAAAGTGCACAGTTTCTGTTCGACAGCTGTCTGCTTCAGTTTCAAGTTTTCTAAATCATTTGTTCTGTGTGAGGCGTCCTTTTTCAAGAAGCACAGTAGGAACTGATGCTTAACAGTTGAGAAATAATTCTCTTTTACTACTTTTAACATCGAAAGACGAGAATCTGTTCATTTTAAATTTAAGCTTTAATCTTAATCTCACAACTTCAGAAGCATCAGGAAGTTTTTTGGTTTTTTTTAAATCAGAAAGAGGCAAATGTGTAATTTGTAATTACAATTAGCTGCCAAACGTGTACTTTGCAAATAACTGATATATTAAAAAGGGCGATAAACTGGGTTTTTTCATTCCATTTTTATCCTTTGTTTCCAGCAGAACAGATGCTTTCCAAATAAATGAAATTGGTTGTGCGTAATTCACCCCTAAGCTTGGTTGAAGTTATTACCATAAACCAAAACGGGGTTGGGGGCGGACTTGTGGTCTTCTAGAGATGTTTTTGGACTTTCATCAGCCTTAGCATGCATAGCCAATGGGAATAAATAATAGGAGTCAGATCACTGGTTTATCCAACCTGATATTGTTGATGTTAATTAGCAGGAACTCTGCTTCATGAAAGAGTTTTTTCCATTCTACCTTGGAATGCTGAGTTTTGAACCTTGGGGTTATTTTACATGTATATCATATTCTTTATTTCTGATTTATGGATGTAACATGCGGTATTAGAATTGCAAATGTAGAGTGAAAAAAACTCACAGAAATATAGGATTGGAAACACCTTCAAGGTTTTTTAGTCTAATCCCCTGCCCAAGACAGGAATCCTCAAACTGCCCCAGACAATTGGTTATTCCAGGTTTACTGAAAAATCTTCCTTGATATAGAATCCAGGATTCCCAAAGGCAGGTTATTCCACTGCTTAATAGTTGTTGCAGTTAGGAAAGTCTTATTTTGAATTTGAATCTCCATCTGTAAAGTTTTGACCCATTATTTCGTGCCCAAACCTCAGGGATATGGAGAATAAACCCCTACTCTCCTTCTCTGAAAGGTCTTCAAGTATTTGAAGACTGATACTGTAATCTGCCCTTAGCCTTTTCTTCTATAGATTAAACATGGTGTTCCTTTCACCATTCTTCACTGAATTTAGTCTCAAATCACTCATCTTTGTCACTCTGTTCCCTCCCCCACTCTTCAGCATCTGGGATTTCTCCATTAACCATTTGAAAGAGTTAAAAAACAGCAAACTTAACTGAATTTACTTTTGAGCTGAGACTTCTCAATATATAAGTTCTTGCCATTAACCTCCAATAACTTTCATTCAGTACCTCTTTTTCTTTTAGAATATGCGGGTATTAACTGGAGAGTGGACTTAGCCATTGAGAAATTTGACTTCTACACAATTCTATCCAGTGTACATGCTAGGATAACTTTCTAAATGTCAATATTTTAGGGACTCTTCTGAAATAATGCAAGCTTTCCTATAATGCTAGAGATTGCCTAGTTGGCCAGATGCTGAGTAGCAGTGGAACCTAAAGCATCTTCTTAGATGGTGACATTTTTAAAGGGGCGTATCCCTAGTTCTACGTAAGTGCCCAAAAGATCACATTCAGTAGCATTAAAATCTACTATAGTAAGTTTTGTTAAAGAAAATCAATCAGCCAGAAATAATATTGTGCTCCTACCTAGAGGAAGGTGAAAATCGTGTGTGTGAGGAGAAAGAGGAGAAATGGGTGTTAGATGAAATGAATGTTCTATCTTAATTTCTGGCTATCCCTGAGACTACAGTCTTGACTGGGGAAAAAAGTAGGGGTAACCTTTGTAATACAGGTAGTCCTTGACTTACAACCACAATTGAGCCCAAACTTTCTGTTGCTAAGTGAGACATTTTGTTAAGTGAGTTTTGCCCCATTTTACAACCTTTCTTGCCAGAGTTGTTAAGTGAATCACTGCAGTTGTCAAGTTAGTAACACGGTTGTTAACTGGTATTTCATGAGAAGAGTCCTCCACTCCTCTGCTCACAACAGAATACCTTATGCCACCAGACTTGAAATTTTGGGCTTAAACAACTTAAAACTATGCCGCCTTCAGTCTGACCTAAGCATAGTTCATAAAATTATCTGTTACAATGTCCTATCTGTCAATGACTACTTGAGCTTCAACCACAACAATACATGAGCACACAATAGATACAAACTTTGCAGAAAATACGACTTCAGCAAGAGTGACAAATGCCTGGAATGCACTACCTGAGTCTGTTGTTTCATCCCCAAACTCCCAAAATTTTAACCTTAGACTGTCTACAGTTGACCTCATCCCATTCCTAAGAGATCTGTAAGGGACATGTATAAGCACACCAGTGTGCCTACTGTCCCTGTCCTAATGTTCCCTTTTATTCGTATTCATTTGATGTATTCAAATCAAATTTATACCTATATATGTTATCTAATACGGTATGTGCTTGACAAAAATAAAAAAATAAAAAATATCTCTTGTTCCAGGCATTTCAGTATAAAATATTTAGTATTCAGTATAAAATATTTCATTTTAAGTGTATTAGTCACAATTTATATTTTATATATTTTCAAGCAAACCTTGTATTTTCAGCTGAATGAAAAGCTTTTATTTAGGAGTGGTGGGGAGAGAAGATCTTTAAGTGGAAAAGAAGTGACTTCTTCATGTCACTTTAAGATGTCAAAACTAAGATTAGGTAATGGGCTTATTTGCCAAATGTTCTACAGGAGTCTTAGTTTAAGATATGCCATATTTAATCTTTAAGTGGACTATTAAGGGTTCATGCTCGTATCTCAAATTGGCCAAATAGCAGTCATTTACCTTTCTATCATTTGTATCCAACAATATTTCAAAATTATCAGCTATATTATGGCAAGCTAACATGCTGTCAGTTGATAGACAGAAGTGAAATGTGAATCTCAATAATTTCTTCAAAAAAAATACCTTTTGACATATTCTACATATATACGGTAGTTTTATGATTATTACTACTTCTTGTCCTATAGCTGCTGCAAACTGATCAGCAATGTCAGTTGGTAGATGCCAGCAAGAAACTGGCTCTTTGAGAAAGTTCTTAAACAGAGGAACATGTTGCTGTCACTGCATTTTTTGGAATAGTACATTTGTTCTTTGCACTCTTCTTATAGAACAATGCCATGATGTTAATTTGAAATATATCTCCTCCATCCCCCACTTCGCAGAAATGGAAAAGAAACCCAGAACGCTGTGAACAGTGTTGACATTTTTTTGGTCTTCTATGTGCTGCTATAGGGTACTACTTGCTTATTGTGATGCATGGCTGTCTATGACAAATGTGGAGGTGTCTGATGGAGAAAAGATTCTTATAGGTAGGTTTCCAATATTCTAAATGGGAATTCTAAATATTCCCAAATTTGGAACTTTCTATATGCCTCCAAAGTTCATAGTTCTAAGTTAGTATTAGATCTTTCTTTCTTTCTTTCTTTCTCACTCTCTTTCTCTCTCTTTCTCTCTCTCTGTCTTTCTTCCTTCCTTCCTTCCTTCCTTCATTTCCAATGTTAATAGCTCCTATCAATCCAATAATCTTTGGGTAGTGAACCAGAAAAAACCCCAATTCTATTAAACCAAATAAACAAATTTGTATTGAGACTGAGTAAAATGACAAAACAACATATACTCATTCCAGAGCCCCCATATTAGTAACTTGATTTCAATACATTTTCACTCTTGAAGCAAATAGGTTTCTCAGTTTTATAAGCAGTGAGAACAAGATATATTGTATGCTTTGCTTTAATACTGTTGATCAGTTCCCAGATTTTTTTTTCTGGAAGGAAAGGAAACAAAAGGAAAGGAGGAAAAGGGAAAAAAGGAAAGTGTTTTAATCTTTTTCAAAAGCCTAACATCTAGTAACTATTTGCCAGCCTCTCGTATAATTTCAATCCATTAAAAAAATCCTATCTCATCTATTTGTGGCTGTCCTTCACATGCCACTCAAAAAGTAGAGCCTTTGATCTAAAAAAAAAGTTGCTCAGAAGACATTGTAACCTTATTCAATGTTATCCAAGATGGCTTAAGCTCCAGAAAAGTAATCTTTAGTGAACATTAGAAGGGCAAGGATATCACTTTGACAATAGAATCAATTACTTAGTAAAGGAGTTATAGATGCTGCTTCACTGAAACTATTCTGGCATGATTGGACACTTATGTAATCATCATGGATACTTAGCCAGATGAATTTTGGAGCCTCGTGTCATTGGATATTACAACAATTAAAGATACATGATTGTGCATTCTCTACAAAGCATTGTCCTTGATGCTTTATTTTCTTCTTATCTGAAATAAACAAACAAAATATGAGTTGGGGGTTTGGAAATAAGCCATTTTTGTTTCATCATATTGAGTGAGAATGGCAGGAGAAGGTGCAGAAGACATTTCTGGCACTACATTAAAATAAGCAATTCATCACAAATAGTTACAAGTGTACAATGAATAGATCCTTAAATATCAGAAGCTTGGAAATTCACTAATGTATCTGAACTTCTCACTTTTTAGTAGACTGGGATATGAGTTCATACCAGCATAACAGGCGTGAAATCCAGCAGGTTCTGACAGGTTCTGGAGAACTGGTAGCGGAAATTTTGAGTAGTTCAGAGAACCAGTAAATACCACCTCTGACTGGCCCCAGAGTGGGGTGGGAATGGAGATTTTGCAATATCCTTCCCCTGCCACCCCCACCAAACCATGCCCACCAAGCCACACCCAAAGAACCGGTAGTAAAAAAAAATAGATTTCACCACTGCAGCATAATATTGGACTACATAAGTAAAGGAGTTACTGAAAACTTGTGAATTTGTGAACTATTTAATCTTGTAAAATACTATAAAAATGATGGAAAGCATCATTCGTGAATGCCATTAACAGAATACCTGATGTCCAATTTTTCAAAATTTAAAAGTAATCAGTGATGACTGGATCAACTGCAGGTAATAGAATGGCACTGTAACAGATTTCATAATGGATCATATCAGAAAAAAATGGATGCACTGAGTCTTCATATATTATTCTTGAAAAAGAACAAAAGAAATACTTTTTTAAAATTTGAGGATGCTCTGTGGTGATCATTTTAAGGATGCCGAACATGGCAGGATTCTTGGGGGTTAATGGGAGCATTATTTATTTATTTAGCCTTTGAGTTGTTGTTATTATTTTATTTCTTTTGACTGCCTGGACTAGTCCCTGTGGTTTATTTAGCAATGGGAATTTTTTTAGAAATGGTTTTCCATTGCCTGCTTCCCAGAGTTGAGATAGCGTATTTCTCCTAAATTCACCCAGCTGGCTTTGTGCCCAATATTGCACTAGAACTCCCAATCTCCCAATTTTTACTCTGATGACTTAACTACTATCCCAGACTGCCTCATTAACTTCTTAAGACAAATATACTTTAATTAAGAATAAAACTGCATGGGGTAAATAATAAGGCTTTGCTGAACATAGCATAGCAAGACGTATTAACTCTAAACTTTGGGATGAGGGAGGTAGAGTTAGTGTAGCACATAGATTTACAATACATGGAGAAGAAAATAATTAAATATGAGTTAATAAATGGCATAAAATAAAACTACCTAAAAGCAGAGGATCTAAATTGCTCTTGGGATAAAAGAAAGTGGCCAGTGTTTGTGCTGAAATTGTTGGCTTTACATATGAGAGAAAGGAGATTAAATTGGCTGCCAAGCCTATGATAAGAACGGTCAATACGAAGCAGGAAGACAATCAAATTTGGAATGACTTGAATTGACTTGGAGTACGGGCAGATGAAGTAACTCAGAACAGAGAAGTGCAAGGTAATGAACCTCGGGATTAAAGCAAGATTAGGAAATGTATCTTTAATGGCCATATGCTTCAAGACATTGAGCAGAAGTGGGAGCTGGCAGAAGACTTGGAGGCAATACTAAATACTCTCACTGCAGTACCCAAGAGAAGTAAAAAATGCAAATAGAAGCAAAACAGTAGGAGGCATAAAAAGATATGGGACCAAATAAAACGTATCATAAACAGAAATAGCTCTGTCACAAAACTGATTGCACTGAATGAAACTCAGTTCAGCAGGAATATGTTCTCTCTGGACTGCACTACAGTTACACTAAGTGGAAACAAACAAATCCCATAAATGTTGGGATTTACACTTTGGATAGGAAACTTGTTTATGTTTTTGCGTTTCGAAAGATAGTTTGTTCATTAAGACTTACTTTTGTAAACTGATAGGATTTACAGTATTTCTGGAATTATATTTTCATTAGCAATGTTCGGGTAATGATAACTTGTTACACATATCCCTTCAGCTAGAAGAGGGACATCTATAGTCCACCATAGAGGCCACATTTGGCACAAATTTGTTCTATAGTTCAGAACAGAGGTCAATGACTGAGGCAAGCCAGGCTTAATGCTAACCATTTATTGCTAACAAGGTTGCCAAACGCAGCAGCTAACAATCATGTCCTTTCAGTTAACGGCTGAGACTCTGCTTGACAGCTCCTTTTATACTGGTTGTCAAACAAGTGACCAATCAGTAACAAGTAGAGGGGCCCCTGTCGGAGTTCAGACATAGCAAAATTAGTCTGTTTTCTTTTTTCTCTAATAATTATCATTTCAGGGTGAGAACAAAATGTAGCACTCGGGCAAAGTTGCCAATGAAAACAAGAGTCCAAATGTCATGTTCTTGTACAGTTCAGTACAGTTCAGTGACATCTCCACATCACTGCTTGGTATGATTGGGGGGGAAAAACACAGTACAGTTCGGGAGCAGAGCAAATTGTACCAAAGAGTACAGAGAGGAAGCTCCAAATTTAATTCAAGCCTGCCTGTTTTGGCAATAGCCCATGTTTCTTAGAATGCTTTGTTTCATTCTAAGAATATTTAACATTCTGAATTCTTATATTTAATGGAGAATTACATTTTTATCAGGATTTGTTTTTGACTAGGTTCCGGGTGGGGTGGGGGGATAAGATAATTAAATAGCACCAATCCCTACTTCTGTTTGTTGTTTTGAAGTGCTATTGCCAGAAACAATTTTGCTACATTATTACTACTTATACAGAGAGAATCGTATTTAAGATTTTGTCCGACACAAATACCTCTTGATGCTGGGAGGAAAAATAATTTCTTTCTCCTCAAGTTCTTTGAGTAACAAGGCTCGAGGCAGAGGTATGCAATCTGGTGCCCTCCTATTATTTTGGATAATAAGTCTAAGAAATCCTTGCCATTGGCTATGCTACTGAAAGTTAATAGGTGTTTGAAGTTCAAAGCATATGGAAAACATCAGGGTGTCTACCTCTGACATAGACGACAATAAGGATGTTTTCCTGTTTGTGCTGAGGTAAACAGGCAACTCTGACATTGCTAAATGTATTTATTTCTATGTCATTTTTGTATATTGCCACATAATCTAAAATCTGACTTCTGGCAGTTAACATAAGTAGACATTTTAAAAAGTAACAAAACATTACAGTAAGCATAAAAAAAACTAATGAAACATTAACTACCTGACCAGTAATATCCAAAGGAACCCCCAACATCCTTGAATAGCTCTCTGAGAGAGATTAGTTTTAACCAGCTTTCAGAGCACCACAAGGCCAGTGCCAATCTCAGGGAATACTATTTCACAAGGAAAGTGACATCAGCAAAAAATACTAGTTGGGGAACCTGCCTCTCTCATCTTCCCAAATTGAGAAACAACCAATGAGGAACATAATGGATGGATCAATTAGACCTGGGAGGAATAGTTCTAGAGAAATACACCATCTGCCCAGCCATGTACTATATTACAATAGTCTTATAATAACTTTTATAATACTTTACGATTTAGGAAAAACTTACTACAAAAAGGATAATCCAGATAACAAAAATACAAATTATAGGATTAGGTACTGAAAAATCACAAAAGCAATAAGTCAAGCCATACAAGCAGTATCCAGAAATAGAGCAAAGTGTGAACTCAGAAAAATCCCAAACATTAAGAAATGAGATTTCAAACCAATATACAATAGGACTCGAGGTACTGAACCAAAGCATTGGTTGTCTGCAACACCTGAGAACTGTAAACTGAGCTCTATGTATCATGAGACCAGGCCAGCACTATACCAGCAAAGATGCATTTGTTAGGGAGATTTCCATTTTGTAAGAGGTCTGATTAAGGTGATTTTTATATCTCATAGTCTGTAAACTCTTTTTAGTCTATGTGAATCAGTTGCTCATTCTTCATAGCATTGTCTGACCTAGCTTCCTTTTTATATGGAAAATAGGTTATATGATTATTCACATTTCCCACTCCTGAAATCTTGTTGTCCTTCAATACTTTGAGAAGCATGACACTTAGTGGAGGAACAGTAGAATCTTCTCATGGTACTATGGGATCATTCAATGTGTTCTGCTTGTTGTGAGGTAAAGATGTGCTCCATTCATCATTTCTTAAAGACCTGTCCTTGCAATATAATCTCTATATTATCGCCATCTTTCTGCTGAGGTACACTAAAGCCAGTCTAAGGTATCTGAGCAATGAAGTAATATTTTTCCTCAACACAAAATGAATCAATGAATTAAAAAAAAACTCTTGTGAGGAAACTCTAAAGTACCTGGAGGAGTTGTACCAGAATCAGCAAACTATCTAGGCTACAAATAGCAGATCTCCTCTGGGAACACCCTTTCATCTGGCAACTGGATCTGCAGCCTCACAAGCATTTCAGCTGTAGTTGCCAAATAGACTGGATCAGGGGTGAAATGCTACCAGTTCGGGCAAACTGGTAGTACAAAATGCTACCAGTTTAGCCAAACCAGTAGTAAAAAAAATGCTACCAGTTCGGGCGAGCCTGTATTTCCAACAACAATCAGCTGTGCCACACAATTTATATTTGCTAGAAAGCAGGAAATCCTGTTTTCTACTGAATCTAAATCACATAGCACAGCTCCCCCCCCCGCACACTGTTCTACCTACCTTTGAAAATTGAGAAAAGGCTTCTTAATCCTTTTTTTCCCCAGCGCTGTGGGGTAGCCCCTGTGATGCGCATGCACGTGACTGGCTAAGCAAATGGGTAGTGAAGCGAACAGATAGCAGACTTCAGAGCATTTCACCCCTGAACTGGATCCTTCATTTGCTCAACCTTTCTTTTGGTTGGGATTCTATCATGTATGGTTGGAATTCTATCAGAATATGATATTCTATCATTATATTCTATCAGAATATGATATTCTATCATTATATTCTATCAGAATATGGTTGGGATTCTATCAGAAATAAATATTCCCATTAGTAAGCAAGATTTTGCCCAGTAACTTTTTTCCTTGCTGGGAGATGAGTGATGAAGTGAATGGAGAGTAAACCTTTTAAAAAAAAATAGAATTATCATAATATAAAATACAAACAAAAATAAAGATAGTAGGGAAATAGGAAAGGGAAAGAAAGAGGAAAGAGAAGTGTAGGGGAAAGGGAGGAAGAAAACAAAAGGCACTGACCTAGCTTTTTCAGTGCAATGCAATAAAAAGTAAAATTGCAGTCTCAACTTTTTTACTTTACCTACATAATACAGTAAATACTACCAATTTCTGTAATAATAAACTAACTTAATCAGCAAAATCCAAGGTCAAAATTCCATTTTTCCCCCTGTCTTGAGCACAAAGTCCAGTTTCCAGATAGAAACAAAGCTGGATATGTTATTTTCTCTAATTAAAACAGCTCTGCTAACTCCATCACTTTTTCTATTCCTACTTCTGTTGTGAGGATAATGGAGAGTAATATCTATATAACTCATCTTTCAAGGTACTGGACAACATATGACATGGCTTGAAAGAATCATAGAAGAATCAAGCTATAAGAATATTGATTTCTCCAGTGATAATTCCATGATTATTACACCTCATTAAGAAGAGAAGCTTATGGGTTGCATGTGATCCTGGACAGCTAGTTACATAGCTAGCTTTTAAGATTATAATAACCTTACATGATTATAGTAAAAATGTTTTTAAAAGGAAGTTTGTTATCATCTATCCATCCATCCATCCATCCATCCATCCATCCATCCATCCATCCATCCATCCATCCATCCATCTATCTATCTA
>JANHFT010002006.1:272722-288243 GCA_032467955.1 Pseudoxenodon macrops | reverse complement strand
AACTTTAAGACTTGAAGTCCACAAGTCTTAAAGTTGACAAGGTTGGAGACCCCTGGTCTGGGCTCATTTTTGGCGTAAACTGGGGCATGTTCACAAAATGTTTTGTAAAATCTGACTACTTTAATCTTTGCATTTCCTGTTCCTCATTCCTGCTCATTTCCATTGTGCCATTAAGTTTTGACAAAGTAAATTCAGTTCTTTTGTAGTCTGGTCTTTTCCAGCTATACTAGGTTGCACACACAACACATCAGAACCATGCAGTGCTGGAGAAGGCCAACCTATTTCCTTCTGTGCTGTCCTGTCCATACATTCAGGAGGTTACCAAGGCTATCTTGAGAATATGGAGTAGAATGAACCCTGTATCAGGCCAATTAAGGGGAACTTTTCTTTTATGTCATCCCATTTGAGAATGTAACTTCCCATTGATTGAACATTGGGCTCACAAGATAACTCTTCCATAATAACTGCAATTTCAGGCATCAAAAACTCTGAGGACATGGAAAGCACCAACAGTGTTTTAAAGTTAGTTAGCAACTTTGCCAGTCTTCTTAATTCTTTAGTTGGCTATTAACAGATGATAGATGCACAGTTTTTTTTCTTTCAGAGTTAAACTAATCTGTAACTATGGCAGCACACTTTCCAGGGTCCTGATATATCTCTCTTTCATAGCATAGAAGTTGGTTTTGACTCTTTTACTGAATGCCCAAATTTAGCAGATACCTCACTGTCCTAAAGCATGTCAGTAATATTTCTCTTTGGAGAATCATCAAAACTTGCATCATAGGCATCGTGTTAATTATCTGGCCTATGTTATGTTGTGCCCATTGATGTTACTGACACATTCTGACACATTCTTGATGCTCAGATGTGCATTACAAAAAGAACCTGTTTTTTTTTTTAATAATCACATAACCATAGCTCCAGTTTATAACAAGAACACTGAATATTTTACTTTTCTAGTATTATTTTAATACTTAGATAAGTAGCAATAGCACTTAGACTTATATACCACTTCACAGTGCTTTACAGCCCTCTCTAAGCGGTTTACAGAGTCAGCTTATTGCCCCCAACAATTTGGGTCCTCATTTTACCCACCTCAGAAGGATGGAAGGCTGAGTCAACCTTGAGCCTGGTCAGATTTGAACTGCCAAATTGCAGTCCGTCAGAAGTAGCCTGCAGTACTGCACTTTAACCACTGGGCCACCATGGCTCTATTTCGTACATTTTGTCATATGAAATACATAAGGTTTCTGTTTAATACAATAATATGACTACATTATAGTCCTCTACCAAGGAACAGGCAAACACATCAAGGTGTAAAATAGTTTCTTGGATACTATTTTTCACTTCAATAATATAATATAATATAAATAGATCTGCAAAGTTCCATGAAAGTGTTGGTACTGTAAAGAAGTAGATTTATTACCAGTACATAATCAATGACTTCCAGATTTAACTTCATCTTCCACCATGAAATTCTGAATGACAAATCTATCTAGAAATACCTCAAAGCTGGAATTGTTTTCATACAGCAGAACAAAATAGTTACATTACATATGACTGCATTAATAGGTGGAAGATTATCAAGTATTATATATACTTATATACAGTATTTAAATTATGTACTTACAGTATACTATATGTATCTATAAATAGTATGTATATTATGCTATCATTACAGAGCCAACTTTATTTATCTTACATCAAGCAGAGGTGGGTTCCTACCGGTTCTATTCGGTTCTATAGAACCGGTAGTAACTCGCCAATGACGTCACGGAGCCGGTTCCTTCGGTGTCTCTGTGGGTGCTGCCATTTTGAATTTTGCTTCAACGCATGCGCAGAAGTTATTTTTTTACCGCTGTGCGAGCGCGCGAGCGCGAGACGCAACCCTGAGCAAACCGGCAGCAAAACAATTTGCAACCCACTCCTGACATCAAGGTCTTATTGGAACGTGTTTGCCTACAAAAGGGTAACAGTAGTCCAAGGATCAAATGTTTCCCTGTAACTTCTTCCAGCTTGAATAGTTTGTTGCCTTTTCGGCATCTTTCTTTCCCTCAGTTCTGCTTCTCAATTGGTATTATTATTATTCAGCTTTATTTAAACTGATCCCAGCAAGCATGGGGTTTATACCATGAATGTGATGTGATTATATCACCTAAATAGTCAGATGTTAATAGTGATTGATATCATATTAAATTTAAAATGAGAAAAAGAAATGATGTCTTCTAATTGTGAACACTTCAATCTGTTTGCTGGTTGCCTGAAAAAATTTCATATTTTACTAGTAACTGCTCAGCTATAGGTGAGCTTAGTTAATAGTTCTCCACTTCTGCTTTCCAATCTAATTGCTCACTTGGATTAAGTATTCTAAAAAGCAACTTGAAAGTACTTTGCAAGCTTTAATCAGCGATCATTGTGTAGAATTTTGCAGTAATGCTAACTCTTCTTTATAGCTGTGCATATCACCTCTTTTTTTAATTTAAACTCTTTGAAACATTCTTTGTTATGTCCTTTTCTTTTCTTTTTACTACAGAAAGCAATTGCTCCATTCTAATTCATTCTAATGTATAAAGGGATGTCCACAGAGTGTAGTTTAAAAGAAGATATCCACCATAATATAACCAAAACTCTGCTTGGTTTTTTTATGTGAAAAGTCACCCAGAGTTGCCTTCAACCACAAGATGAATGGCATATACTCTAACTCTAATAAATAGATAAAAAGGAAAGGTGAAATTAAAGATGATGGTCATGATCAAGCAACCACAGTCCTTGTACATACAGTGATCCAAGAGATGAACTTTCACCTGCACGATTGCAAACAGAATTTTGACTTTGAAGCATCAACATTGGAAGTCATAAAACTACTTTTCCTGGCATAGTAATGACTTATATATGTTATGCTTTACCAACCTAGCATAACAGTCCTGAAATACTTTTGCTATGCTTCTCACAGTAATTGAAAGAAAGAGAGAAGCAATTTAGAACTAAGGAGAAATTTCATGACAGTTAGAACAATTAATCAGTGGAACAAGTTGCCTCCAGAAGTTGCAAATGCTCCAACACTGGAAGTTTTTAAGAAGATGTTGAATAACCATTTGTCTGAAGTTGTGTAGGGTTTCCTGCCTAAGCAGGGTGTTGGACTAGAAGACCTCCAAGGTCCCTTCCAGCTCTGTTTTTCTATGAATGTAATAGAAGACAATATAAGCAATTTTATTATTTTATCAAAATCTTGCTTATTCTTTTTGGCATTATTTCTACTAGAAAGTTTAGTTTTTACAAAGTTTTCCAATGAATTGAACAGCTGGTATATAAAAGTGTAATTTCTTGTTGTTGCATTTGTAGGTATTTTTCTAATAGGACTTTAAAAATTGAAATTTAAGGTGTAGTTTTAACTTAATTCTGAGATACTATTAAACTTTATTAATTTTGGACTTTCCATGCACATAATTGTCCTTTAATGTAGAGGCCTTTTTATGTTTTTCAGGCATATGTTTTTTCAAGATATGATGATCAAATGTGACTAAAGTACAAAACAAAGTTTTAATTTTTAATTGTGTTCTGGATTGTTGTTGAAGACTATCATTCCGCAGCTAATATTCTTTAGATGGATGGGAGCTACAGCTATCTGAATTTCCAAACAGGAGGGACACCATATTGGGAGATGATTGTCACAATTTATTTTAAGACTCCCAGACCTGATATTCCATTTAATCCAAATAGCATATGAAAAGCATTACAAGCATATTAAATTAATCAGGCTCCCTATCTGTTTCCTCTAGGAAATTGTATTAGTGGTATTTTTTGGAACTGAATATGTGGTTCGATTGTGGTCTTCAGGATGCCGCAGTAAATATGTTGGCTTCTGGGGAAGGCTTCGTTTTGCTAGAAAACCCATTTCTATCATTGGTGAGTATGTGCGGTTTTGTATAGTATGATTTATTTTAAATTAGAAAACAGAAATATTGTGCTGCATTATCTAAGAAGGGCTGATTGTCTCTGTTTTGAATTACAGACTAATCACATGTATAGAATTGATGTATGATCATGATGGAAAACCAGAAGAAATATTAATAGGAAAATTATTCTCATGCAAACTTGTTTAAGATGCTGAACTTAGGCTCACTGATTGTGGACAATCAGTTAAGGAGAGTGGGCACTGCCATTATTCTTTCCGTTCTTTGTTGTTAGGGTACTTCTATAACCAATAGACTTACAAAAACCTTGGACATGGTGCCTCAAAACTTTCAAGGGATTTAATTCAATTGTAATTTTTTAATGTGGTAAAAAAATATCAAATCAAATTTTGTTTTTGATCCCGTTCCAACCATTTTCTTCCAATCATACAAAACTTCAGTGTAGTTCTTGGTATTACAATAAAGAGAGAAATGATAAGATTTTAAAAGATTACTTATCCCTATATTAATGAAATGATGGAACCAGTGGTTGTAACTCTATGTTTCCAGAAGAGTGATTTGGAAGTTAATATTTCAATCCCCAAAGAGCATAATATTAGTCATTAGTAACTACACTATTGCTATGTGAGATTGGCAGGTACAAATATGATGAAGTAAAATAAATATTGTTTGTTCCATTGAATAATGGAGTGCCCTTGTAAACTATTCCAGAGCAGCAATAAATTGAATTTCCATTGGGAAATGTTTCAGAAATGGACACATAGTGTTCACAGACTCTATATAGCACCCTATATGATTTCAGAATGAGCATATGCACTGTTTGTTCCTCACAAAAGAGTATATCTTTTTCTTTAAAAAAAAGTGCAGGTGGGAAGATGAAATTACTTCATCTTTTGGAAGTGGTTCTTTCCTTGCTTTTCTTTACTTGACCGAATTGATGAAAGGGCATTCCTATCTTTGTTATTTTTTTCAAAGAATGCATCCTTGCTCCACCAGAGTTGCATGATTAAGCAATAAATGTTTTCAAGAAAATATATGAGGAAGAGATAATTGGTACAAAATGTTTTACAGAAGGTACATAACTCTGTCCATAATTGTAAAAACAGATAAATCATATAATAATCAATGTTGTGACACAGGAAGAAAAACATTTAATCGTACATAGCAGCCATGTAAAAGTTCAAAAGATACTGGAAATTAACACACTGCCTTATTTTAAAAAAAACTTAAAAACAAATATTGCCTTGAAACTTCTTCTACATTTTAGCAAATATAACATTGTGCATGAAATCCTTATAAAAATCTTTTTTTTAAAAAGCCTTTAAAACAATAGTCAATATGTGACTGTGAACAAAGTCTTTATAAAAATATAAGCAAAGGAAAAGGAAAATAGCAAGGCAAATGTGTATAATCAAATATTAATTATCAGTGGGCACTGAACACATACCATCTAAATAGAAGTACAATATTTTAGCATAAAATCTATAAATATGTGCAAGGCACATAAACTTTTAAACCTACATTTGTTTATCTGTTTTTAATTTCCAGATCTTATTGTAGTCGTTGCCTCCATGATAGTACTATGTGTTGGTTCAAAAGGTCAAGTTTTTGCAACCTCGGCAATCCGGTAAATATGTTAACTGTAATTTTATACAGGTAATCCTCAACTTGACATCTCAATAGAGCCTGGAAGATTCATTCTTTAAGTGGTGTGTTCATTAAGTGAGTCATCAACTTGACTGCACCCAATTTTAATGATCATGTTTTGCGATGATCATTAAGCTAATCTCCCACAGTCATTAAGCAAGACATCACATGAACTTGTGACCTCCTGCTAGCTTCCCCATTGACTTTGCTTGTCAGAAGCCACTGTGGGAAGGTCACAAATAGTGATTGCGTGAATGTGGGATGCTGCAATTGTCATAAGAGCAAATCAGTTGTCAAGTACCCAGATCGCAATTACATAAATACAAGGATACCACAGCAGTCGTAACTTTCAATGGCACTAATCATCGTTAAGTGAGGACTATCTCTACAGTCCTGAACATATATTATTCCCTGTCGTTTTTCTTTTCCACAATCAGACTTCTATTTCAAAACTGTATTTTAATTGGTTTCCTTTCATTTTCTTTTAATAAATATTTTTTTTCCCCCAGAGGCATCCGGTTTCTGCAGATTCTGCGCATGCTTCATGTAGATCGGCAGGGTGGCACATGGAGACTGTTGGGATCTGTAGTGTTCATACATAGACAGGTATGCAAAGACAGGAATTTGTGAGTATTTATTTATTTATTGTTGGGAACAGAGGTGGGTTCTAAATCTTTTTACTGTGGGTTCGCTCAGGGCTGCGCTGTGGCTGCACACATGCAAAGTGTGCATGCTTTGCGCACTTATGCACAGTGCTTTAAAAAATCCAAGATGGCGGCGCCATAAGTGCTGCCAAAAGAACAGCTTGGTGATGTGGCAGACCTGGGCCGCTAACAGTTCTATCGAACCGGGCTGGTAAGTTACTAACGGTTTTGGTAGAACTAGACTGAACCGTTAGGAATCCACCTCTGGTTGGGAATCTAGATTCACATTAGTTTTGGAGCACCCAATGGTGTCATTCCAAAAACTCTACATGAATTATAGCCAGGAAGTGATGTTCTAGCTTTGCCTACATATTCTCTGACTTCCCAACATGGATTGGAAAGTCTGCAGAGAAAACTGTACTTCTGCACTCTGGAGAAGTTTAGAGCCTTCTGCAAGACACGGTAGGACCAATAGTAAGTCATTTGAATGTTTGCTAAATGAATGGAATGGTTGTAAATTGAGGACTACCTGTAAGTGAAATCTGGCCAGAAAATAATGTGATATGAACTCTTGTCATTTTAGTTGAATATATGCTGAATTAAAAGGCTTATATCTCATAATAATTTGCTCTACATCTATGATTGTATTATTACAGAGTATCACAGATTTATACATTTTAAAGTAAATGCAATACTTTTATGTGTCTCTGTATGTTTAGATATACACATAATAATTGCACCTACTCTCCTATATAACTATGATGTGCTTCCACATCTTTAAAATAGGTAAACATGGAATTATAATAGTATTAATAAACAAGGCAGAATCATTGCCTTCTCTTTTTATTTTTTTATTTTTTTATTTTATTATTATTATTCACTTGAACAGAAAATAGTTACCTGTGGCTTCTCTTTTTGTCTTAACTATGATAAATTGTAACTGCCATATTTACTTCAAGCCTAAATATTAAAATAAGAGCTTTTAAAATTTGGCAGCTTGAAATTCAAATCTCACTTGACCACAATATTATTTGGATTTGGTTGGGTCATTTATTATCTCTCATCTGGATCAATTTTTCATTGTGTGTATGATCTAGATGATAGTGTTTGGAAAAGGAACATTTAAAACACTTTTGCTGTTGTAGTCCCAAAACAAGTTGAATTATCTGTTCCTGTCACTTGATTTGCCCAAACAAGATATTGGTTTATTTCAGTGGTTCCCTTCTTGACTGTATTAATTGAAATGTGAAAAGATTGATCTAGATCATGACCTTAGTATGGGACAAAGAATTAGAGTCACACCCTTCATTAAGGTTTCCGGTTGGGTTAGAGTAAAAATATACAACAAAAAACTAGAGTCACACCCTACTTCATTAAGGTTTCCAGTTGGATTAACTATGTTAACTCTAGAGTAAAAATGACATGTGGTTTGGCCATTAATACTCTGAACATATTTGAAACTGATAGTTATATTTTCCCAGTCTGGAAGGAATGGAAACTGGAAAATTAGGGGTTTCTTGTCTAATTGTAGATTGTGGCAAAGGGTGGAGCAAAAGGTTTACGTGCAGATTCAATAATCTTGTGCATATCTTGGTTTGATGAATTAGAAAAAAAATCTCAATGTGGTCAGTCTAGTAGTTTATAGAAAGATGAAATATATGCAAACTTTTCCCCCCTGAAACTCCCAGTGGATGATAGGTCTGATATTACATTATTAAAATAACTTCTAAGTACATATTAGATCATTTTGAAATGCAAAATATTTTGATAAAGAAATTTTACTAAAAAGTTTTTTTACAAATCATGAAGCAGTTCTTATGTTCCTATTTCTGTCTTATATATAACATGCTATGACCTAAGTATACCTTGAGTAAAAGATATATGCTTTTCAAATCAGAAGTGTTGTTTTATTCACATGCACATTTAATCAATGAATTAACACTCATGTAATTAAACTGACACAGTATTCTTTCATTGAGTGTCAGGTTTAGTTGTTAAATTTGTTACAATTCAACATTATAGTTTGTTGAAATCCAAGTTTCGTCCATGCCTATTTCCATAATGCTTTTCACAATTTAATCAGCAAATGCTATTTACTCTGCATGCTTACCTAGAACCATTTGCTTAGCAAACATTTTGCTTTCAATTTGAGGAATTGATTGAAGCCATTAAATAAAATAAGGATGATAACTTTTAAAGTTATGTAGAATTTATAATATTTTTTTCATCTAATATTGATATAACTTAATTTAGATTTAGACTTTCTTCAGCACAAATTAGGAATTTTTCACATTGGGTTTTTGAATTGAGTTGTTAGCGTTTCAGAATTAGGCTTTCTGGCACTTAAAATTCCCTGTCTGGATGTCACCAAATTAATATTACTGGAAAAGAATAAGCCCACTGAAGGGTAAACGTGATACTCAGGTATTACTTTTTTCAAAATAGCTTCTGAAGTCAGCAGAAATCCTTATATGATTAATTATTCACTAATTGGTTCTTTTTATTCTTGTAGGAATTGATAACTACCCTGTATATTGGGTTTCTGGGCTTGATTTTTTCTTCATATTTCGTGTATTTGGCTGAAAAAGATGCTGTGAATGACTCAGGCGAGCATGAATTTAGCAGCTATGCTGATGCACTTTGGTGGGGAGTAGTAAGTATATACAAGTCTCAAATGTGATATAATATATTTTGAATTAGGAAATATGTCACTATCTAAATTATTGAAAGGAAAAGTACATTGTGTTCCTATTCTTATAATTTCATGATAATCAGGTTCAGGTTTTTGAGTGTTTGTTTCCTTCTGTTAAGGCCACAAATAGCTTAGAATAGAAAAGTGCAGATTCCTAATTCTATATCTGATGGATCACCCAAACTAGTTTCAATGGAAAGGTTTTGTTTCTATAACTAGAGCTTATTGTGTTATTTGAAATTGGACGTTTTAGTTTTCATGTTAAGTGTAAACTATAAAAACAGTTGTCCAATCATAATTAGGATTAACCAAAGTTGAGGGTTCAGGCAGAACACTCAGATAGAAAGTTCCATTGTCAATACCCTAAGGGTGACATTTGACCAAGGAAGGAACAGTCATGCAGCGCCTTATTAATCTGAAAGAAAGGTTTAAATTATAAAATATCAGAAATTAAATCAGAAAAGTGCAATTTTAATTTGTTAATGAAAAATAAGAAACCTGTCAAGGTGAGGTTTCTAAGAGCTGTTTAAATTTTCTTTTCATGCATCCTGTAAGACTAATGGACTAAGACTTTGCTTAAGAGATAAGGCTGAAATGCCCATCTGTTCCTCATTTTCCATATTTTGAACAACTCCCTATTCTTTCCCAGAGTTTGAGACTATCCTCCTCCTGTATTTAATTCATGGATGTCTGCAAAGTCCTTCCCTTTGTTTTAAAAGAACCAATTCTTTGCTATCCCCAGAAGATGGAGAGGCAGGGGTTATCTGACTCTATATCTGTCCAGGAGTTAAGTCTCAGGGGAGCAGTGGGACTCAGCCTGCATCCTGACATGCAACCTTCCTTCGCAACAATTATTTATCTTCACCTTTTTAAATCCTACCTTTATATATTTTTTATAAATAATTCAAGACAATAAATCTAATGTTCCTTCCTCCTACTATTTTCCCCACAACATCAACCCTGTGAGGTGAGTTGGGCTGAAACAGAGTCACTGGCTCAAAGTTACCCGGCCAGCTTCCCGCATAAGATGGACTAGAACTCACAATCTCCTGGTTTCTAGGTAGAGAAAGTGAAACTGAGTATTTGTATTAACATAAAAGAGCTCTGTAGGGACGCATTGGGTCAGTAGCTAAGATGCCGAGCTTGTCGATCAGAAAGGTCAGCAGTTCAGCCGTTTGAATCCCTAGTGTCGCGCAATGGGGTAAGCTCCCGTTACTTGTCCCAGCTTCTGCCCTTAGCAGTTTGAAAGTATATAAAAATGCAAGTAGAAAAATAGGGACCACCTTTTGTGGGAAGGTAACAGCGTTCTGTGCACTTTTGGCGTTTAGTCATGCCGGCCACATGACCACGGAGATGCTTTTGGACAGCGCTGGCTCTTTGGCTTTGAAACAGAGATGAGCATTGCCTCTTAGAGTCGGGAACAACCAGCACATATGTGTGAGGGGAACCTTTACCTTTACCTAAAAGAGCTCCACTGTCAGCCCCAGTCTAATCTTTTAGCTTCTGCCTAGAATAAATAGGCAATATGCATGACTGCAGCAATATTTGAGGGTTCAGAGGGATTAATATCACTCTACTGGAGTTACATCATTACTGATTTGAGCTCTGAACAAATATATTTCAGTTTCTGAACTATTTCCTTTGATTCTCTGCAATTTCTGTTTTATCCAGTTTATTCAGGGCAGTTCTACAACCTTCAGCTGGCTTAGATGAACCCTGCAAATCATTAGGTTTTCTAGTTGTCATTCTATTCAATTGCACAAGCAGACAATGTCCAGAAATTAGATTTGCTTAATGAACATACCCAATTATCAAATAATGGATACATTGATGTATCATTTTCTTGATAAATGAAGAAGAGGATGACAAGTAGCACATTTAGCTATTGTTTCTTATATGAGTTCTATAGGCTCATTTTCACACCCCTATTTTGGCTCAAGCTGCAGGAGAATCCAGACATCAGTTTCTGCAGAAGCATGTCCCCCATATATAATGCCTGATTGGTGATGTCTGAAGTGTTTTATCGGGTCTTAATGTGGGATCCTTAAAAACGCAAGTTGAGTGCTCTTTTGAAATAGCATTTGTCCCGTTTATAAAAAGAAAACTGAACTTTCTTGACAAATTGCATAGAGTATTGATTTAAATCAGGATGGAGAAGCTCATTCTGCCAGCAGTGTATTGCTAGTTGCTGTTTTGGGTACATCACAATGTTTTCCACTGGTTTTGTTAATATGACAGAGGTGGGGAATGATGGCTCCTTTATGGCTTGTGGACTTCAACTCCCAGAATTCCTGAGCCAACCATCATTCCCCAACCCTGTAATACGAGGTTTGACATGGCCATAGCTTTTATTGTTTCCAGTACTGAAATGATGAATTGTGTCATTTTGCCTACACAGTTATGGTCTGTAGGCTATTTTCTGATGTGTCAGAAATACTCAATACCAGCACAGCCATTCTTTTGCAGCACTACTTCAAGATGGAGCTTGTTCTTTATTGCTCATTTGCTCCTAGTTTGTATTTGTATTTTTGTATTTTATTTTGTCAACGTGTACAGGGTAACAGATATTGGTATTGATATGGATATGGATATCCCTCCTTCACAATTGTGTTTGTCATCCTATTTTTAGACATAGGTTTAGTGCTCTTTCAAACCAGTGCTAAACTTATACTCAGAAATAGTCTGGTTACAGGCACATTGTTGCCACTTGACAGATGTCAAAACAAGCTGCTTCAAGCAGCTCATCTACACCTGCTACATCCCATATTATGGAAAGTGATTGATGACTATTTTCCTGCCAGCAGGTGATATTTGATGGAAAGGGACATTTGCTTATCATTTTCCTTAACCTATCCTGCATTAAAACAATAAGGATACTACCAACTGCTTGATTTGTTATTCTGGCATAGAGCGACTTATGAATAAGACCAGCAAATTTTGTTTTAGTATATTTCTGCCAGATCAAAGACTGGTAGATAATACTTTGACTTTCTCTCTGTCTGTCTATAAATGCCTTCCCTTTTCCCTTCTTTGTTTTTACATGTAAATAGAGAATACAGTGAGATTGCTGATTGGTCTACCTTTAAAAAGTTTTTAAGTCCTTTGTAAAGGTTTTAGATAATATTATAATATATGGAGCTTCTAGAGAAGTGATGGTGAATCTTTTTGTGGTTGCGTGGCAAAAATGGCTGTGCGCACGTGTGATAGCATGTGCGCGTGCCAATACCCATAATGCAACATGCTCCACACACATGGGCATGCATCCCCCGATGCGGCACACTGCACATGCACCCTCATACAAAATTTGCTTGATAAAAATCAACCGCAGGCTGTGCAGCACCCCCTGCTACATCCCATATTATGGAAAGCTTGACCCCCACCATGCCTGCCGCCAGCCAAGCCGGGGAAGAAGCAGGTGGCTGCCCAGCCAGCAAATGCTGCCCCGTGTGCCTGAGCTGGCTCCCAGCATTACTTGTGTGCAGCCCCGCCATCCCAGAAAAGCAGCAGCAGCTTTAGGGGGAAGGACAACAGCTCAGGCGCACCTCGCCCTCCTCTCAGGCTTCCCTTGCGAGCACTATCTTCTTATTCACCTTCGCCACGAGCACACGTGCGTCTGGCCGCTAGCAAGTCTGCCTGCCTTTCAGATCTCACTCTCCTTGCTGCAACCGTGGGACAGGCAGGCAGACACATGTGCGCTCATGGAAGCAGCAGCAGCAGCAGCGAAGTCGGATAAGAAGAAGATAGGGCGCGTGAGGGAAGCCCTGGAGAAGGGTGATGTGTGTGTGAGTCAGCCGGTAGCTCTTGCCCTTTCCCCTGCAGCTGCTGCTGGCTTTCTGAGGCAGTGTGGCTGCGCATGAGGAATGCTGGGAGTAGACTCAGGCACACAGGGCAGCATTTGCTGGTTCGGCTGGCAGCAGGCACCTGCCCGACAAAACACAAGGGAGCGGGAACAGCCTAGCCAGCAGTCCCAAAACATGGGGCGGGCGAGTGGGGAGGCCAGCTGGGGTGGTCTCCTCACCTTAGTGGCCATGGTGGCCTTTGGCAGCGTGTCTCCCCAACTTGGGAGGGAGCCTGACTGGCAACTCTGCTTTTAGGCTCCCTCTTACCAGGCAGCGGTGGGGCTGGGGGGAGGAGAAAGGTAGCGGCGGCACAGCTCTGGTTCCCCTTCCCTTCCTGCCAAACGTCCAAGCCATAATAAGGCAAAGAGCAGAATCCTGGCTTCCAAGCACCGCCTGTGCTTCCTCTCGCATCCTGCTTCTTCCTGATCGCTTCACCTATAGTCAGAGGTGGAGTCCACAAAGATGTCCCAAAACCCAAGCAGGAAAAGCCTGCTGTTCCTGCCGCTTCTATTCCCTTGCCCCTGACGCCAGCAGTTCTCACGCCTTCCTGGCCAGGCCGGAGCTTCCCTGTCTCTTCACACGAGAGGAATTCTGATGCAGCCCCCTCACCCTCAGCCCTGGTGGTTCTCACAATGCCACTTCCCCAGCGGCTGCCTTTCGGATTTTGCCCTCCTTCTCTCCCTGCCACTTAAGGAAGGAAGCAGAACTTCAAGGCTCTTTGCAGCCGTAGTGACGGGCGATGGCTGGAAAGGGCTGGGAGGCTCACCTCGGGCTCATTTTCTCCTCTTCCCTCTCTGCGCACAGGAGGAGCAGAGCATGCCATGGAGCCCGGCCTGTGCGCCTGAGCTAGCGTTCCCTCACGCGTCCCATCTTCTTCTCCTCTACTTTTGCCGCTGCTGCTTCCATGTGCGCATGGCCGCTGGCCAGCTCGCTTGCCTGCCTACCTGCCTGCCTCATGGTTGCCACAAGAAGAGCGAAATCCAAAAGGGAAGCAGGCCTGGCTGTAGTCTTCCCTTCCTTCTTCATGTGTACCAAGTGCTACTGGAGCCTTTCAGAACTCACTCTCCTTCTGGTTCAGGCAGGCGATCTTGTCAAATGCACATGTGCCCGTGGAAACAGCAGCAGCAGCAAAGTCAGATAAGAAGATAGGGCTCATGAGGGAAGCCCGAGAGGAGGGTGAAGTGCGCCTGAGCTGGGGCAGCGGGGCTGCACACTAGGAACGCTGGGAGCTAACTCAAGCACACAGGGCAGCATTTGCTGGCTGGGTGGCTGCCTGCCCCACCCGCTACTCCTTCCCTGGCTCAGCTCTTTGCACCTCCACCATTTTTATTGAGCTCCTCCCCCCCAAAAAAGCCTAGACCCCAACAAACACCTGTTATTTCAGCCAAAATGGAGTTTGCCTGTCACTCCGTCACAGACCGACTCCAGCCCTGTTGGTGTCCCATCCCCTACCTTTGGCGTACCTTCATAGCTACTCCACCAGGTCCTTTTGAGTCTCGTGCCAAGAAACAGCTGACATCACCTGCTTCATCCCTCTGGCAGGATAGCCCAGCTCTGGCACTCTGCTGCTCAGCAAACACACAGCTTTTGGAGGAGGCTTTCCTCTGGAAGCCCAAAAATCAGCTGGCCAGCATGCACATGCACGCTGGAGCTGGCATAGGGCAAAGGTTCGGATATGGCTCCTCGTGCCACCTGTGGCACACGTGCCATAGGTTCGCCATCGTGGTTCTAGAGGCATGACTCATGTGGATTATTAAAGATTGCAGATACAACAAAACAAAAACAGTTTAAGGGAAGAATATTCTTGGGAGTCATAAAGCTACAAAGCTTTTCTCAGTAAAAATGAGAACGATCAGCTTATACACAGTAAAGAAGAAAAGCCAAACATGTAAAAATACAGTCCCTTGTAAAAAGCATACAATCTGAATATACTGCAAATTAAAACAAATGTGCCATAGAAATTACAGGTAATTTCAAGCAACAACAACCTGAATTCCTTCTGATTCTTACTCAAGCGAAGATTATAAATAATTCCATTTATACAGAAACCGGAAACTGTTTTAAATGTGTACAGATTGTATGTGAAAAGATTTGTGAAAATCATAAAAACCAAAATGTTCAACTATAAAGTTACATGTTTGGGAAACAAATAATTTTTCTTTTAAAAAATGATACTATACATGAAATTTAAATAGCACTTTCTCAAGTGTTTGGATGGCTTCCAGAAGCATAAATTTTTAACTGAACCTCTTTGAGAAGCCTGTGCTGAAAGGAATTGCTAATTGAATTGCTATCGAAGGAAGATCTAAAGAGGATCACAGCTGCTGAAACAGAAGAGTTTCAGGGGTTACACACATTTCCTACCCTAATTTAGTTTTTAGTTATTAAGACAAAGGAGTGAATAAGGCTATATAATTCTTTAATAAATGAAAAATAATTTTTAATATTGCATATCTGGTTTTATTAAAAGGTAATATTAATCTTTCACACAATTTGTAATCTTCCCTAAAGTTTTTAGTACAGCTTAATATATTTACATACATGCCCTTTTATCTATATATATAAAAGCGAAATACCACTCACACATCACAAAATCTCCAGAAACGTAAAACCTACAAACTTGAAATTTGGCACATATGTTCCTCCTGGCTTCTAGGTGCTCGCTAAGAAAGTATCTTTCAAAATGACCATTAGGTCATTAGTATTTCTTATATTATTATTATTATTATTATTATTATTATTATTATTATTATTATTATTATTATTATTATTATTATTATTATTA
>JANHFT010002006.1:259876-272622 GCA_032467955.1 Pseudoxenodon macrops | reverse complement strand
GGCGCCGACCCTCCTTTCTCCCCCCCCCACCCTCCGCCTTCCCTTCTTCCCCGGGAGCGCCGCCGAGAAAGAGGACTTTCCATTGCACGTGGCGCTTTCAACGCGGCTCGCCTTGCCAAGGGCCAATCCCCGAGCCAAGCGCCGCCTCCTGCCCGGGGGCCGCCCGCGGAAGGGTCCCGAGAATTCACGCCGTGGGGTCCCAGAGCAGCCCGAAGACGGGAGGGAAAGAGGACGCTGCGCTCTTCCCGCGCTTTCTTTTGCGCGGCTTTCTCCTCGGGGAATCCTTACCTGCCCGCCGTCCCGTCTGGGGGAAAAAAAAAGGGAAGGATTCCGACCTTCAACGCAGCGCTTTTACTTCAATACCCGAAATGCTTGTTTTGTTGATTAAATTCATTCGGGTAGTCCTCGGCTTTACGACCCCAGTTGAGCCCAAAATTTCCCTTTGGTGAGCATGAATTTTGCTTCGTTTTACGACCTTTTGTTTTCCACCGTTGTTAAGCGAATTGGTGCCGTTGTTAAGTGAGTAATATGGGTTGCGCCTTTGTCAGAAGGGGATCACGTGACTCTGGGACATTGCAACCTGTCATAAATACAGGTCAGTTGCCAAACATCCAAATCTCAATCCCGTGACCATGAGCGTGTGGTAACGGTTGTAAGTGTGATTGAGGTCATGAGTCACTTCAGTGCTTTTGTAACTTCGGACGGTCACTAAATGAACGGTTGTAAGTCAAGAACTAGCTATGTGCTGCCCGTCTCACTGTCCAATGACTCCAGACACCTTGCAACACCAAAAAGTCTTTAGTTAAATCGGGGGTGGGTTCCAACTTACCTCGCCGCCGGTTTGCTTCCCCCTGCGCGCGCATGCGCAGTGCAATTTTTTTTTAAGGCCAAAAACAAGATGGCGATTCATGCGCAGTGCCAGAAACTCAGCTTCTGCGCATAAGCAGGGGGAAAAACCAGAACACCCCCCCCCCAAAAAATAAAATTCAAAAATAAAATTCCAAAAAAAGGATGGTGGCGTCCACGGACCAGAACCAGTTCTGTGACATCACCAGTGGCTTACTACTTACTCTATAGAACCGGTCCAAACCAGTAAGGACCCACCTCTGAGTTAAATGTCCCTGTTTTGAGGGGGAATTGGTCTGTGTGTGGTTACCAAAAGAAAGACCGTTTTTACCCAATTCTGGGTAACTTGTCCAGGGTTGGAGACTACCTTTAATGAAAGGTGAAACAGGTTGCTCCAAATTGCTCAGAAGCTTCCTGTAGTAGAAGGAGGAATGGCAGAACCTGGAGGTGGAGTTAAAAGAGAAATGAGCCTAGAATTCCTACATAGCCACAAACTAAGTCCAGCCCTTGAATTCCTTTGACCTTTTGAAATAATTCCAAGCAGGTGTCAACCCTTAGTTGAGAAGATTCCTGCGCATAGGCCTTTTAGCAATAAATCCGTTTAATTGGACCTTCACAGGTAGACCTGATCTTTTTCCCGACTGATGGTTCCTTTTTCCCCAGCCAGGAGATGTTGCCACAGAGAAAGCAAAACAACTTACTTTCTCTAATTTGTCTATCAAGGGAAGGTTTGTAACATTAAAGGATGTGTGGAGCTACCTGGTTTTTTAAACTATCTTTTGCCTGAAGGTGAAGAGATGACTGCGTGATAGTTGTTCTAGTTGTGATTTGGGATAATTACTCCATTGCAAATTTAGATGGTGCTCATAGCCATTAGCTGGACAGAATAACAGAAGAAGAGTTGGAAAGGACCTTAGAGGTCTTCTAGTCCAACCCCCTGACCAGCTAAGGCACCTAGACCTTGGTGGGTTCTACTTACCTTCCCTACTGGTTTGAAATCGCGCCGGAAGTGTGCATGCACGCACTCTCGTCACTTCCGGGTAAAAACCCTCTGCGCATGTGCAGAAGATTTTGCGCATGCGCAGAGGATTGTTTTTCGGCTGATTTGAGGCCAGAGCACCCATTTTGAGCCTGAGGATGGGGGCGTGTCCAGCTGGCCGTCACTGCAGGTTTGATGAGCAGGGGGCGAAATTCCCACTACCGGTTCTAGCAAACCGGTCTCATCCGGCAGGAACTCACCTCTGCTTGTATATCTTGACTAAGTATATACATTTAATAAATAAATGGGGATCTGGTTTGTATTAGGATGGGAAAACACCAGGAAATCTCAAAACTTTAGTCAACTAAAGAAAAATGGGCACAGCAAACTATTCTAAAAAATTCAACTCAAGGCAGCTCATCTGATCTTGCTATCTTGTACATTTTGGCAAGTATATGATGAGCATGAATATCAAATTATTTTGTATATTTTCAGAAAATCCCCAGCTGCATGAGGCAATTACTCCTGTTGAAATACACAGTTAAGTAAGTGTGAATAGCTTATATCCCAATCCAGAAAAAATAGAGCTAAGCCAAACTTTTAAGATTTTTTTCTTTTGCTACTTTTCCTTAGGAGGAAGAGAGAGAAAAGACCACCTAGCAGCATTCTCTTCTTTATAGATATTTTTTTCTCTCCTCCCTTTGGACAAATTCATGGAAGGGCCTCCCAATTTCTCTGCCCATAAATATATCTACATTTCTTGAGAAATGGGCACATCTGGCCCAAAATATTTTCCAATGAAAATCAGAGGAGCAAAAGGCACTCACCCATTCAAACCCAGTGGAATTTCACCACCACCCTCTGCCCACCATTTACCCTGTGAGCCAGAAGACCCTACAAATGTGTCTTTCGACATATGCCATAAATTATTCGATTTCTGTTTGGTAGCAACCAAAAATAGCAGAGGAGGATGGTTCATTTTTCCCTCTTATTTTGGCTGGTGCTATCTAACTATCTAACCCAGGAATCCCCAAACAGAGCAGTATGAGCCTAGAACAAAATAATTTCTCTCAACCTTGCTCAATCAGTATGATTGCGGCCAACTCTCCGCGGTCAACTCACCGCGGGACAATTCAACAAATACAAAACTTAATTTCAAAGGAACCGTGGCCAATAATAATAAATAAAGTCAAGGCAGAAATACAAGAGTTACAATAATTTCGATAAAAATGTGGTCACCAATAATAAAAGTAACTGAAATAAATTATTAATGCAGCATTGAATTGTTCTGCAGCAATTTGTCCTACAACGAGTTGGCCATGGTGAGTTGACTGTGTCTAATTGTCCTAGATCTATTTCTTCCTATTTCTAATTCTCCTCTACTCACAATAGCATCCCTTATGCCACCAGGCTTGAAATTTTGTGCTTGGTCAATCTGGAACTGCGCCACCTGCGGTCCGATCTAAGCCTAGTACACAAAATTGTCTGCTACAACGTCTTACCTGTCAACGACTTCTTCAGCTTCAACCACAATAATACATGGGCAAACAATCGATAGAAATGCAAGGTAAACCACTCCAAACTCAACTGCAGAAAATACGACTTCAACAACAGAGTAGTCAACACCTGAAACTCCATTGTTATAGCCTCAACCCCTCACAGCTTCAACTTCAAACTGTCTACTGTGAACCTTACCCCATTCCTAAGAGGTCTGTAAAGGGGGCATGCATAAGCACACCATGTGCCTACCATCCCTGTCATACTCTCCCCATTTATCTATACTTACTTCCTTTGTTTATATTTGTTTATACCTATACCTGCTTCTTGTACATGTCTGACAAATAAATAAATAAATAAATACTCATTAATGTTCAAGCTTTAACTGTCAATTTATCAAGCCCGGTTACATAGTTTAATCGTGGAGCACAGGTATCCAGCTAATATGTTATAACTATAATAGATAAGTGAATTGAGTTGCTATAAATAAGCCTCCAATTGAGCAAAAACTCAGCAAAAATTATGCTTCATTCGTTCTCTTTAAATATTAAGGACCTGAAAGCGCTTATGTTTAAGAGGACAAGATTGATAATCAGTATTATAAAGAGTAATTACTAACTTGTACTTTTTAATATGTTATATAGCATTTCAGCTGCCCTAGAATAATTGCAGTCTCCAAACTTTGTTTACACCTTTTTGCCCCACAAAAGTTGCAGTCTGTGCAGAGACTGCCATTGACCATTACTCACATTTAAGCCAAATTCTAAAATTGTTACAAAAACAGTCAAGAGTCTTACTGTATACAAAAGGCAGTCAGATATACTGTGGACCATAAGTCATTTTACAATGAGATATTGTTAAAAGGTTTTACATAGTCAAAAAAGGTTTCAGGCTATCTCAAAAAGGCCCAACAATTGCAACACATTACAATTGTTGATTGATAAAGTATTTGTAATCTGCCTCATGCAACTTGCATCATTAACCTTTCTTCTCCTCCCTTTCCGTGTCCTACCTGCCTCCTCCCAATTAACATCCTATATCAGTCAAGTCACTCTGTGCAGCTCAGGAAAACATATGTCTTTTAATAAAACGTGTTAGCTAGAAAAGCTGCTACCAGACTGCCTCTGATTTTGGTGAATTGGTTAATATTTAATAAACCACATCTCTAGTTATCCCAGCTTAAGAAGATACCTGAATAGAAGTGATCATCTATCAACAAGAGCATAAGATATTAATTAAACAACATAATTCTTTTGTTTACAAATCACTCCTCTCTCTTGTCAGGCTTTGTTTGGGCTGTCATTGTTCTTTGTGATTTGTGTTCTTGTAACTTTCAACTCTAACCAGCTTTTGCGAGGCAGTGATATCATCAAAGTTCCAGCATTGCCAGATGCTTGGCCCTAAGCTTGCTGGGGGAGCAAAAACAGTGTTCTGTACATAATAGTGCTGTAAAACTATCCAGCTGATCAAACAAAGCTATTCAAACATTGCCTCCTCTTTTAGTATGTTACAATTCCAGTTCTGAAATAGCATAGACATGTGTAAAGAGAATAAATAACTTCTTACATATAAACCTCTTCTGTTTTGTAAAGAAAACTTGATTGCAGATATATATTGGACCTGCTTGACAGATAACAAACAGATAGCTTTGTATTGTAATGGTTCCATTTATTGAAGTTTTTAATTGAAAACAAAATGGCTGATTTTTTTTTTCTGTTTTGAAAGAATCCCTCCCTCAAATACTTTAATAAAACTTTTTCTCAGAAATGGTCAAACTGGCATGTAACTGGTCAGTGTTAGAAATAATAGACTGAACCAGAGGTAACTTTCATTTGATATAAGAATAATCATCAACAACATAACTTTTATTGCAGTCACTGATCAGAGCATTCTATATGTAGTCAAATAATCAAATAACAGTTTTTATTTTGACTAAAATAACACAACATAAAATTATAGCTAAGTTGTTGAGGCAATCACAGCAACAATTATACCAAGATTTAATTATGTTCAAGGAAATGATATTGGACTGGTCTGTTAAACTAATTCTACATAAAATAGTTCAAAACTCAGTTATAAAGCAGGGCCTTCATCTTTATGGAGTAAGCAGTATAAAAGAATGTGAGGTATGGATATTATAAATTCTTCTCTGCAAGAGATGATCTTAACTTGTGTTTGTTTGCTGGTTGTTTTGTATTTGCTCTTGAGAACAGCTTCAGGAAAACATTAAAATGTGCTAATGTTGGTGCTTTTTAAAAATTTAGAGACAGTTACTTGATTTTGGCTGGTCTTAAAAGAAGGGGGAACACTTTCTGGGTAGAGTAGGTCAATCCAGTTCACCTACCAACTTTCTAGCATGTTAGATAAGTGCAGTTAGTACCCATAATCAGAACAATCTATCTGGAAAGTCCATAGTGTTGCAATTTTTGAAGGAATGTTCTTTTCCATGTCAAACTATACTTGTCTACAATAAACCAAGTTTGCAGACATTCTGAAAAATACAGGAACTTTAACCCATGGTAGCAATACAAGTAGTGTGGCCCATCTTTAAACCTGTCTCCCTTCCTTGTACCACATTCGTCACACATTTGAAATATACTCCTTAAAATTTTGGATTGAATCAATCCTTTCCAGAGGATGGTCCCAACTGAACATCAAACAGAAGCTGTATGCATGCTGTAGCCAAATAAAGCTTTAATGCTGTTGGTCTATGATGTACCATTCTGGGGAAGTAGAAAATAGTACAACTACCATTATACTACATTTGGTATAAAGTGATGAAAGACTATGCCCAAATGTTTAAAGAACTATATTTTTGTCTGGCTCTATAACCCACAGGTATGGTCTCTAGGTCACTTTGCCGAAATTAATTTTTTGTTTTTATTAGAGTTGATCTCAAGTTCTTCCTCAGAATAGTAAGCATCTAGAATCCTCAGAGTTCATTTTAGTCCAGTTGATATTGTCACTATATCATCTGCATGATATAGTGCCCATTAGCTAATTTTGGGGCATAATCCTCTAAATTACTAATTTTCATCACAAGATGGTTGATATATGAATAAAAGATCAAGGGAACTTTATTTGTAACTTGTTCTGTCCTTTTTCTACTTTAATCTGCAGTGTTAAAAATATTTTCCATGAAAGTACATATTTAAACAATATTTCAGTACATGTTCAAATGAACATTTTGAAAATATTGTCTCATAAAATTTGTTATGTCCTACCATAAACATCTCAATATTGCAAATAAATATTTGAATGAATTTAAAGAATTATTATTTCAGTCATTAAATTGATTTACACCACTTGTACCAGTGATAATTCTGTCCTTAGCTTGTTTGCCTACTTTTCCTGTTATTATATAAATCTCCCCTACAACATTTTTCACCTGGGCTGCAATTCCTTTGTATACAGATCTTTCCATACAGTAAAATAAACCCAAAATGATTGGCTTGGACTGACACAGTTTTTTCTATAGAGAAGAGTAGACTTTGGGCAGGATGCCCTGAGACTTCATGCGTTGTAACGTTTTCCAAGTCATGAAGGCTTCAATTAATGCTTTGAATTTACAGCATGTTAACATGAGCTCTTTTGTAATTTCATTTCCTATGCACTTTTCTTTCTCCTAAATTAAGGTTCTCCCATACGTGACAGTGTAATAATAGGTTTCTTTCTTACCTCACAGATGCATGAGGTTGTGGGGATATACAAATAACTGACATAACAGCTGTCTAAACATTTTAATGTACAAATTAGATACCAGCACCCAACTTTGATTAGTTGGGTTACTTATTTTGGTTACTACACTTGGCCTGGAAATCTAAAAGAGTTTATTGAGATGGAATGTTGAGCTATTTTAGGGCAATGTTAAGAGGACTGGGAGAGGATTCAAAGAAATTAGTTTTTATGTGGCCATTTGGCTGAAAAATCTTTTGCTTCTTTATGCTGCACTGAATCTTAGAAGAACATTAATCTGTCTCCCTAGATTTTTATGCTGCTTGGTAGCATAATAATAAATAAATACCTTATCATAAATTTATAGTGCTAATGCAGAAAAAAGATTTTAAAATGAGAATGAAATATGAATGTAGAACACTACATGAGGAAAAAATCATGATAAGGTCTGGGAATGTGAACTCTGTTAGTATCATGATAAGTATAATTATAACTACAAGTATTTATGTCTAGTGAATATCTAGAGTTTTATTTTGTGGTAGCCTATAAATATTGGAAACTAATGATTTTTTAAGGAGGAGGGTATTGGCTTTGTTTAGCTATTAAACAGTCCTGTGCACGCCTATTTAGTTTGCAGATTTCCATTCTGCCCGCTTCTGCCCATCTAGGAAGAATCATTCTGGTATGTTTCCTTCTGCTTTTTGTTAACCATGGTGACCCAGATCATCAGATTTGTGAATTGCAGTTACTTTTTATAAAACCAAACCACAATTTGAAGATGATCTGTTTTAAACCTGAGGAAATAATAGCTTCCAGATACCTTCTATGGATCACATAGAAGGAAAGAATGGAATGCATAAGCCCAGGAAGTAGGTAGGCTTGTTCACATATTATTAAAACCACATTATTATGATGTTGAGATATGATTGTATGGAGGTTTTCATTGTACTGGAAGGCATGTTCTGAATTCTATTATAGAAAGTGGCAATTAAACTTCCTTGAATGTGATACAGTAAAAACTAGTTATATACATGGAGCTGTGTATGATAGATTCATCAGAATAGGATAAGATAGGACAGGACAGGACCTTGGAGGTCTTCTAGTCCATCTCCCTGTTCAAGCAGGAGAACCTATACTATTTCAGACAAGTGACTAAATTATGAACTTTGAAAGAAGGATTTTAAAAGACTAATGGAAGTTTATAATACATAAATATACTTCAGAAATAATTTGAAATATTAATAAAGCTATTTATTTTTTTGTTTCAGGTGACTGTTACAACCATTGGTTATGGAGACAAGGTGCCTCAAACATGGATAGGAAAAACTATTGCATCTTGCTTTTCTGTATTTGCAATATCATTTTTTGCCTTGCCTGCAGTAAGTTGTTTATACTAGTTCAAACTTTTTTTAGTTGTACATATACATATATTAGGATTGCTTTTTATTAGCCCCTATGTAATGTAATATTAACTATACATTAATTGTATATACTTCTTTTACATTGCACTGAACTCAATACAGCTTACAAGAGGTGAAAATTTGTTATGTTGACTGCCATAACTAAAATATTAATTGTAAAAACAAAATACAGAATAATATTGATTTAGATTTAGGTTGTCACCCAACTCCAAAATGATTCTGGGCAGCTTACATGAGTTAAAGAGAGGAAGAAAAAAAAAACCAAAACAGGAAACATAAAGACAATAATAAACCTTATTTCAGTAAAACATGATGTTACCATTATCGCCTCAAACTTTTCTGAGCATTTGGTAAGATATACCTAGATCTTTATTTAAGTATGATGTGATTTCCCTGCAATCTTGCGTTCCATTGCTGTCATATACACATGCATACATACAAACACACACTTACTATAATATAGAGTTGAGATACGTAGATAAATTCTGCAGTTGTTTTCTACCATCTTCATTTAATTTGATGGCAACATATGCTTTTGATAATTCTTAAGGAGGAAAAACATTCAATATGTAAGGCTCTCGCACAATGTATCACAAGAAATAGGTTTAAAATTCCTTGAAGTATTCAATATATAGTGATCTGCTGTCTCCCTGGCTTATGTCACTTTATTTAATTTCTGAGGGGAGGGTTTTCTGAGTGGACTTCTTGAGTGGAATTTGTTCAAAAAGGAAACTTAAGCAGCTGAGAAGTTGAGGCTGATCAAGGAAATATGTTAGCAGCAGCAACAACAACAATTGCACTGTTTTGTTGCCATTTTGCAGAAATAATAATTCAAAGCACTGCCAAAACCAAATGAAAAGATCCTGACATTTATGTATTCGTTTTGTTACCATCCCCAGAATGTCATGGATTTATTACTTAAATACATGTTAATATTCATATATGTAAAATATATTACGAACAGCAAGAATACGACCCACTTTTTATGCTATGAGTTTACATTATGCAACAATAACTCGGTGCACTGCTGGAATACTGGAAATATTCCACCTCAAATAGAACTAATTGGATATTTCAGGGATGATGCAGCTGTCAATAAACATGCCCAAATTTATTAAAATCTCAACCTTTGCTCCGAATTCTATGGTAGCTGAATTTAACACAAACCTTATATTTGAAGTGGCGTTTATGTAACTGATTGATTGGTTTATTCTACTAATTTCCTCTGTTCCTCAGGGAATCCTTGGTTCTGGTTTTGCTCTGAAGGTACAACAGAAACAAAGGCAAAAGCATTTCAACCGACAAATTCCAGCAGCTGCTTCTCTTATTCAGGTGCCTTCGTGCTTAAATACTAGTTTCCTTACATGTATTACAACTATTAAAAGGGTACTTTTGGTGTTATTATTATCAAATGTTGCTCAGAAAGTTTATTATTTTATTTTTCCAGTAATGAAACTGGGCTGATGATTTTTCAGTCTTCATCCAGTTTTCATTTGCAGCTACTACAGAACGAAGCAATGCACATTTTTTATTTGCACCTGTTCAATAGCTAAATGTAAAAATGCTCAGTAACTCATTGTTTCATAAGCGGCACATATTTTTTTCCCCCTTTTATCCCTCTACTCTTCTGCCTCTGTTTTGAAATTTCTACAATTCCTGACTTAAGTTATCCTTTAGAGATACAAAAGTGTATATCCATGCAATCTAGATTAATATCTGAGATATGCATACCTGTTTTCTTGCTAACTTCATCTTTTGTGTGTTTCTAACAAATATTTTAGACAGCCTGGAGGTGCTATGCATCAGAAAACCCAGATTCTTCCACATGGAAAATATATATTAAAAAGCCTTCCAGAAGTTACCACCTGTTGTCTCCTAGTCCCAAGCCAAAGAAAATAGCAATGGTGTCGGTAATGAATACCTTTTTGTTTTCATTTGACATTTTTTATTGAATAAGTTAATATTTAAATCTGGATGGAAATGAAGTTCTTTCCTATCAAATAAGCATATTGGTACATGGCCTTGTTCAATATTTTGACCAGAGTTTCTCCAAAATAAAGCATCCATGCAAAAGTTGTTATTTTTCATGTAGTATTACAGCCTGGAACATGAGGGGCTGGTCAGCCTGCCTACCTGACATGACACTTTTATAAAATTGTGGTGAGTTGTGTTACCTTTTGTGGCCTCCTTCTCTGTTCAGTGCTTCGAAATGCATAAAAGCTTCTCTTGTTTCAGTGACAAGCAGAACTGGGGGGGGAGGGAATTTATCCTTCAAAATATTTTCTTCAGGAGAATCTGCATCAAACTAACATGCAGTTAGTGAAACTGTGCGGAATTTAAAAAGGGTAACAAATGGCAAACTATTATTTTACAATGTTTTGGAATATGGCTCAAGGGGATACAATATTCCTCCTGAAATATTTTACTGTTTATTCCTTCATGGAAATGCCCTGAGTCCAGTAAATGGAGGTACAGTATAATCTACATCTGAATACCACCTAAATACATTTGTAATTGAGCCAGCATCTTGAAGTATATTCAGTAGAATATACTTCACAGGAATACATGTCGATTTTACAGAAGATGCCATTGAAAAGGCACTACACGACCTAAAACCATCTCTATTTATTGGCCCTGGTGGACTGTGTGCCTACTTCTTAGAAAAGTTCTCAACTACCATAGCAGAACCTCTTAGCATAATCTATAGAATATCCTTCAGAACCAGCTCCTTGCCTAACTTATGATCTCTAGCCACGGTCATCCCTATTTTCAAAAAGGATGACCCCAGCCTAGTTGAAAATTACAGATCAATCTAATTATGCTCAGTCACCTGCAAAGTCATAGAATCAATCATAAACCAATCCATTACCCACTACTTAGAGACAAACAACCTACTCTCTAACAAGCAGTTTGGCTTCAGAAAAAAACTGTCCTGCAGTCTGCAACTCTTACACTGCAAAAACATATGGACTTCACAACTTGACCAGCATAAAGCAATAGACACAATTTATATAGACTTCTGTAAAGCCTTTGATTCAGGGTACATGACAAACTACTTCTAAAACTAAAATCTTATGCATTTCCAGTTCCCTGCATAAGTGAATAGCTGCATTCCTATCAAACAGGCAACAAGTAGTCAAAATAGGGAATGCTCTATCAAACTCTGCACCTATTAACAGTGGTGTCTCCCAAGGTAGCATTTTCGGACCCACACTCTTTCTGCTTTATATAAATGACCTTTCGATCATATTATAAGCAACTGTGTTCTCTTCGCTGATGATGTAAAACTATTCAACATCACCGACAATGCTGCTACCCTACAAAAAGACCTTGACTATGTGTCAGAATGGTTAAACAATTGGCAACTCCAAATCTCAACCAATAAATGCTCTGTCTTACACACTGGCAAAAAAAACCAGAACATAAAATACAAACTTAGTGGATACGACCTCATAGACGACCTGACAAGGACCTTGGAGTATTCATCTCTAATGATCTAAGTGCCAGAGCTCTCTGTAACAACATTGCCAAAAAGACATTAAGAGTTGTTAACCTAATCTTGCATAGCTTCTTCTCCGGTAATATTGAACTAGAGCCATGGTAGGAATGTTTGTACTCTGCAACTTGGCTGCCAACCTGCCACTTTGCCATTGTAAATGTTGTGGATTGTGTAGGTTAGAATTAAATGGCATTGTGAAGTTTTCATTTTTTGGTGATTTTTGTACAAATGTTTCCTGAGATTATTTCAAGGGTTCTTTTAGGGTAAAATGTTTGAGAAAGGCTGCTTTAAAACTAACATACAAGTTACATTCAGAAATACCATGCAGGAAATATTTAGACTATATATTTCCAATACACTATGACTTTAGGAGTTATTTTGAAATCAGCTTTCTTGATCTTGGGGTGGGCCGTTCTCATTCTTTTAAAAGCAAGAGTAAATAAAAGGCAAGAATAAGATAGCATTATGTGTCTCTATAACTGCCATCTTAAAATAAAAAGGAATTGCATTTAATTTGAATTAGATTTTTGAATATTTAGGATCAGGTTATGAAGACCTTTATTGGAAGAATTCTGTTAAATCTCCTGTGAACCAGAGTGATTTAACACAATTAAATGTGACTGGATCACACCCCTTTTCTTCAAAAATCATTATCTCACCTCAGGTTCTACGCTGAAAACCATGATCATTAAGTGTTGAAATCAGGGCTCCTCTTCAACAGTAGTGAAGGCTGCAAGCGAAATGTCCATACCTACAGGTGAAACTCAAAAAATTAGAATATCATGCAAAAGTTCATTTGTTTCAGTAATGCAACTTAAAAGGTGAAACT